>JASANC010002298.1:0-64752 GCA_030248135.1 Theristus sp. LFF4_11 | reverse complement strand
ACATGGAGGGTTTCGGGGTCGCTGCATTTGAATCTGACCTTAGATTTTTGTTCCGGGCCTTTTTTTGCTCTAAAAGTTGGGCAAAAACACATTTTTATGCGTTTTCCAGTGGTTTTTTGTTTTAATTTTTAATTTTAAATGCGGATTTTTTAAACAAAGCTGTTTTATAACAGCCATACAACCGCTGTATCTGAATCTGTTTTGATATTTTGCAACTGAAGACTTGTCCACTTAAAAAATGGGAAAAAAGTTGATTTTTTTTGCTTTTTGCACACGTTTTCGTTTCACAATGAAAAAAATCAAGTTAGAAACAACTTGTAATTTTAATTTTTAGTTTTCCAGAGAGGTTTTCAAGATTGCTGAATTCGAATCTGATCTTAGATTTTTGCCCCGGGCATTTTTATTGCTCTAAAAATAAGGCAAAAACACATTTTTATGCGTTTTCCAGTGGTTTTGCCCAATTTTTAAAGCAAAAAATGCCCGGGGCAAAAATCTAAGGTCAGATTCGAATTCAGCGACTCCGAAAACCCCTCTGTAGAGCTAAAAATTAAAATTACAAGTTGTTTCTAAACTGATTTTTTACTGTGAAACGAAATAGTGTGCAAAAAGCAAAAAAAATCAACTTTTCACCCATTTTTTGGGTGGACAAGTGGTCAGTTGCAAAATATCAAAACTGATTCAGATACAGCGGTTGTAAGGCTGTTATGAAACTGTTTTTTAATCAACTCTACATTTAAAACTTAAAATTAAAACAAAAAACCACTGGAAAACGCATAAAAATGTGTTTTTGCCCCATTTTTAGAGCAATAAAAATGCCCGGGGCAAAAATCTAAGGTCAGATTCGAAATTAGCAATCTTGAAAACCCCCCTGGAGAACTAAAAATTAAAATTACAAGTTGTTTCTAACTTGATTTTTTCACTGTGAAACGAAAACGTGTGCAAAAAGCAAAAAAATCAACTTTTTACCCATTTTTTGGGTGGGCAAGTGGTCAGTTGCAAAATATCAAAACTGATTCCGATACAGCGGTTGTAAGGCTGTTGTAAAACAGCTTTGTTAAAAAATCCGCCTTTAAAATTAAAAATTAAAACAAAAAACCACTGGAAAACGCATAAAAATGTGTTTTTGCCCAACTTTTAGAGCAAAAAAAAGCCCGGGACAAAAATCTAAGGTCAGATTCAAATTCAGTGACCCCGAAACCCTCTATGTAGAACTAAAAATTAAAATTACAAGTTGTTTCTAACTTGATTTTTTTGCTGTGAAACGAAAACGTGTGCAAAAAGCAAAAAAAATCAACTTTTTACCCATTTTTTGGGTGGGCAAGTGGTCAGTTGCAAAATATCAAAACTGATTCCGATACAGCGGTTGTAAGGCTGTTGTAAAACAGCTTTGTTAAAAAAATCCGCACTTAAAATTAAAAATTAAAACCAAAAAACACTGGAAAACGCAAAAAAATGTGTTTTTACCCAATTTTAGGGCAAAAAAATGCCCGGGGCAAAAATCTAAGATCAGATTCGAATTCAGCGACTCCGAAAACCCCCCTGTAGAACCAAAAATGAAAATCGAAAATTTGTGTTTATGAGTTCAAAAAAATGTTTAAAAAAATAGCGTAATTTTAAAAAAAAGTAATTTTAACTAGCGTCGTAGCGCCTCTGGGACCCCCCTTGCAAGGGCTCATTGATACAGGGCCTTAAAGAACTCCGCAAGATCTTTCACGTGAATATTGTGTGGGGTTCCAGAAACTGTGCAACTACGAGATACGGTAGGGCTAAAAAGGTACACTTTGCGAAAAATCGCAAAAAATCGAGGGTTTTTCAACTTCCGCACCCTAAAAATGACTTTTATAGGCATAATCAGGGGGTACTCAGGGGGTAAACCTGAAGCGCCTTGATTAGTATAATATCCCTGCACCTTTGGTTTAAAAACTTTCCCATGTAGCGCTGCCCCCCCCCCCCACTCTTATTTGCAAACGGTGTTTGTTAACAAACAAAAAACTTTCAAAATCACAGATCATCCCCTGCTCTCATACACTTTTTGATTGGTCACTATGTTATTTTTATGTCAAACATTCAAGTCAATTCTTGAACGCAGACATTATGTTTGCTTACTTGTAAAACCTTCAGTAGGTTTGGAATACACTTTGGACTTCAAAAATTCATTTGAAAAAATGGTCCACACTGTTGCAAATGCAGAAAAATAAAGTCACAACTTCGTCCGTCTCAACTCCGTCAGCAGCTTTTAGAAGCTGTGGCACACACACATCATCAGAGATTTCAGGGTGCTTGCTCAGCTTTTTTTCTGCTTTTATGTTGAGAAAGCTCACATTTGTTAATCATTACAACTTTAACAGATTGCTCCGCTCAAATAACTGCTTTTTTATAGTCCATAACTTGACTGGCAGCCAAGTTCTGTTGTGTCATGCGACCAAGCTTTGGTGCAAAATTAGGTGCTATGTCTTTTGTTTGTAAATAAATGCATTTTTCAGCGTTTTATTTGTCATTGATTCATCTTGTCCAATACTTTTTGACATACTTTTTTTTGTGTTACTGGTAGTCAAACAACAATATGTGGAAAAGCAAGAACGTTCCGATGCTCCAGCTTTGTCTGTTAGCTCCCGACAAAAAACCTGATAGCAATTTACATGTATGTGCTGCAAACCCCAACCGAATTGATAACAAACAAAAATATTGTGTGGGAGTGATGCTATCAAAAGTTGCTGGATTACGCGTTTTGTTGCATCAAACAATATCAGCTCAAAGTCAATCTGGTTATGTGCTGTGAAATCTAATTACGGAAATATTTGTTTGCCGCATTCAATTTCTTTCGGTGAATCTTGATATTAAAAATCAAACAAGCTAAATTTATAAAATTCCACGTCGCACATTTTTATTTAAACGAGGTTTTTTAATGTCTGTGCGCTTTTACAGAAAGTTATGTAGATATACATAGTGCAGGGTTGTGTTCACGATCCTAAAGTAACACTGTTTAGATAAGATACTTTCAATGACTTTATATAATTTTACACAATGCTTTTTACAGCCTATTTGTCACAATTCTAATTTTTCAAGTCTGTACTACGACAGAAAAAGAACTTGAAAAATGTTTTGCCCGGAAAATATGACTTCGTGGGAGAGATCGGGCAGCGCCGAGCTGATTTTCTGGTACTCAATCGTTTGTGGGTGTCTCAGCATTGGGCTGAATTCGCTGGTGTTGTGCATTGCGTTTAAATGTATTAATATCGAGGAAAAACCGAACCAAGTAAGTGTCTTTCTTACACAACTTGGTGGCTAAATGATTTACTTGCCCAAAATTGTCATTTCAGATTTTGGTGATGTTTATGACTGCTTCTGACTTGTGCATGGGCGTAACACTCGCTGCCGGACACCCATTCCACAGTTGTGTTCCAATGTAATGTCCAACTGTGCCATACCTTTGTTTGGAGTTTTTGGGATTAAAAACGTTTTTTGTGATTAATAGAATTCTTTCCATTTCGACAGATTAATTTGTGCGCCGTATTTTACCGTTGCGTGGTCGTGTCAAGCGATGTCTACGGTCTTTCTATTATGGTTAAACGTTGACAAGTTGATTCGTGTTTTAAAACCGTTGGCCTATCGAAGTATGGTGATAAAAACACGAGTTTTAACTGTATCATTGGCATCGGTGGCCATATTCACAAGTGTTGGTGTCTACAACTTCAGCAACTTGTTTTTGAAAACCAACTGCGTCAGCAGCTGCCTTGCGGTCAGTCACTCATTATTCAAAGTTTGAACAAAACACTGATGGGTTAGGATTCCGGCCGATGAAACGGAAATCTGTGATCAATTAAAAATAGTGATTTGGTTTTTTAGATTCGTCACCGACCGCCGTTGTACTTTGCGACCGTGAATTTAATGTTGTTCGCACTACCGCTGGTGGTCAGCATGTGCATCAGTGTTGGCATATTCATTCTCGTGCAACGTGCACGTCGTCAGTCACTCCGATTGACTACCAATCCGGCGCGGCGTGCGCGACAGCACAATTTGACGAAAAGCGCTTCGGTCACATCATCAGCAACAACGCATGGCAAGGTAAGCTTTTGTAACGCTTTAAATATCAGTATGACACACCTCTTTTTAATAGTATAAGTTTTTTTCACAGAGACTGATGAAGCGCATAATATTCGTGTTCAGCTCAACGATTTGGACTTCGATGACGGTGTTACCGTTCCGCGTCTCATCGGTTACGTATTCGTTTTGTGTCAGCGGTTACAATATGCTAGCTCAAGAAACCGTTAACAATGCCACTGTTCTTTTTTCTTTCAATGATAACTCAACGCCAGTACAGTCATCTGATACCGTGGTCCTCCATGATCGATGGGTACGTGTTCGTTTTACATTGACAATACTAAGGTAGTAGCTGCATGTGTGCTTGTGTCTGTCCACATTTAATTGCTTTTGGTCTTCAACTTTTTGCTACTTAAGAAAGCAATGTCTCATTTTCTGTTTCACAATCATCGTCCTTGCTCAAAAGTGCATCTTACACTTGGTTTTGAAAGAAAACTGTTTCTGTCATCATGGCTCCTGCTACAATCGAACGGCGAAGAGCAACCGCCAACAAGAGCGACAATTTGTAAGAACTCGAATATTAGCCTTTTTTCAAAAAACGAGTGTTTTTTACACAATCGTTTCGCAAGCTGCCTGCTCATTTTACAAGTGTCGGTGTCTAAAGACGGGTGTTTACAACGAATATTCTAAAAATGTTGTTTTTTATTTCTTTACATTCCATTGTTTACCAAAATTGTGGAATGACATAACCAAACAAACTAAAGAACAGGCTCTTCAATAGAACAACTATTACAAAATTCTGAACTCAATAAAAAACGGGTAAAAGAAGATCGACAAAATCGAAAGCTTCTTTCTAACCGTGCCGAAGGCACGGGTCAAAAGGCTAGTAATTTAGATAGTTTCCTTTTAGACTTTTCAACAGACAGTTTTAATTTTTTAGATTGACCAACAGTGTCTTGGGTCAACAGTTCGCGAAGTTAATAAATGGTTGTTGATGGTTTTACTGTTGGGCTCCGTTGTTAATCCGATAATCACGATTATTACGCAAAACGTTTATTTGAGAAACATTCGGCCTCTATTGCTGAAGTGCTACTGGCGAGATCGCCCTGGAGTAACCGGGTTGCCTTTTTGGCATGATGTAAATTCATCGATCGCTGGCACGCCTCCAATAAATTACAGTCGCACAAGTTTTTCAAAGCATCGCGCTAACTCAACAGCGATCGCACAACTGCAAAACAGCAACAGCATTACGCGGAACCAAAGATTTAATTCAGTGCCTGATGTTGTCATTGCAGCCACCATTTGCCAAAGAACAAATAGAAAACGAAGCACTTCACAAGAAGACCGCAATGATAGGAGCAAACAGCAGGTTGACAAAGATATTTTCTTGCAGAACAACTCAAAACAGTTAGCCATTTCCTCAAGACAGAACGGTGTTGTAACAAACAACTGTAGATCTTCCGATTATCAGTGCCTGCAAGATACTTCTTTGGTGTATTTGTAAAAAAATAGCCTGTTCAATCTGATTGATACTTTGCTTTGTTGTACAAGATTGCGTTCCGGTGGGCAATTTGTTGTTTTATTCATAATAACGTTTCGTTTCGTTTTGTTCATGAATGTATTTTCATTAAAGTGTTTATGATCTCAGACGCACAATTTTATGATATTTTGCACGTGGTACATGCAATGGCAGCGAAAAGCATGGAACCCCATGTGTGCGTGATACGTGATGCGCGTCTGCATGTGCTGCACGTGCGCGCGTGTCATTGACTTTTACGCATAAGTGTCAGCATAACCTAGGGTTAAAAATGTTTAAAAAAATAAAACGAAACCGAACGTTTCGAAAATCAACCTACTGTTTTGATTAGACGAATGCACGTTTGGCCGTTTTAAAAAAATTGTTTTTTCGCTGTTTTTCGTCACATTTCCTAGTCCACTAAAAAACACGTGAACATGTTTCAACATTTTCAAATGGCCGCTGAAAGTTTCAGCTCGATTCATCATGTTGCACGCACACAAACAGCAAATCATCAGAAAAAACCTCGAAATTTTGGTGGCACTTGACGAAAACGTGCGCTGCGTTCACTGGAACCCACCTCCAGAAACAAAAATCAATGTCGATAAAACGTTCAACAAAAAACAGCAGTCAGTTTTCGAAGCTGTTTTACACGTGCAGTAGTTTATTTGTATCTTATTACTATTATTTTTTAAATTTTTGAACATGTTTTTCAGCAAAAAAATTAGATTTTGGCCATAATTCGGGTTTTTTATTTTACCAGTTTTTGACCATAAAAATTGTTTTGAATCAAAAATCCAAGTTGACTAAAATGTAGGAAATGTCTTTTTCTACTAGAAACGCATATTCGATTTTTAGCACGTTTTATACAGTCCATCTGGCTAATATAAACAGGGTGTTTCAGAAGTAGTGGGGATGAGGTGTTTGACTCATTTTTCTCGAGTTGTGTTGAATTGTATTTAATGAAGTTTTGGACAGTTACCTATTCAGAAAAGTTCAACTTTGATTTGTGCGAAATTTGAAAGTAATTCATTCACCTGCACACGAACGACAGAGCAAACCACAAAAACAATCAAAAATGGACCAGAAAATGCCAGATCACGCGATACCAACGGACAACAAAGGACAACAAAATGAAAAAAAATGAAAAGGTTGTGTGATGAATTTACAAATCTTTGTAGCACGAGTAGACGCGCAGCACGCATACGCATGCGCGCGCAGGGTTTCCATACTTTTGGCCGCCATTGCAGTAGTGAAGCAAAATATTCTGTTCTGCGACGAGCAAAAAAACCGTTGCGTAAGCTTTTTTGATGGTTTAAGCAATTTGATTCGTCCGGTTGTTTGTATTTGTTATTTTTCCACCCTCGAATAACTAGTCATCTTCCATGTAAATGTACAGGGCGATGCAAAAAACGTCAGGAAAGTAAACGGCTTGTGTCAGCCACTATGTTGATGGTTGAAGCGAAAGTTTTAAACAAATAAAATTTCAAAACTAAACATTTGACGTGTTAAAAATTTATTCAAAATAGACAACTTAGTTACCACAGCAGAACCTCAACATGAAACTTTTTTCTAGTGTGTTAATAACGTGAAACATCAGCCAACTTGCAACATGCGCCAATTAATTCCAACAATTTATATTATTTTTTCTGTTCCTTCTGCTAAAACAATGAAAGCTTTCAATATAAACGTTTATAATTTATTTTTTTCAGTCCACATCATAAGAAAATTTCAAAATGCAATAAAGAGCCGTTTGCGTAAACGTTGTTGCTTTTTTCAAACAGCATGGTCATAAAATTAGATTATGAAACGATACAGTTAGCATGTGCTAAACCAGATGTGTTTGACAAAGAAATTCACTAAAACAACATGTGCACCATTATTTCTTTTGGGCTCGACGCAATGTGCGCTTGTTGCATGAGTTTGCACAAGCGCCACACATGCGAAAATGGAGTTTCCAGTTGTGAGCTCTGCTGTGGTTAACTGCATTGTTCTTTTAAACTGAAAATTTAAGACATTTATATGGTAAATATTTCAGCTTCAACACTTGACTCGGTGACTGACACGAACCGTTTACTTTCTTGACGTTATTTGGATCACCCTGTACATACTCAACAAGAAAACGAGTTCGATGTTTGAGTTACAGTTTTCTTTTTTGTTGGACTATTACAAAAGAACTATTTATTGTTCGCATGTTTGCTGTGTTCTTACAGCGAGACTACAGTTAAGAAACTGTGAACAAGAACGCATTTGAAGAATGTTCAATCCGCTAATGCTATCATTGCTGTTGCTGGTCAGCACTGCAACCGAGTCAGGTTCAAGTTTTTATCAATTCGTTGTATTAAACTGTATGAGACAAAGCCGAATCAATGTAAACGGTACCGTGCATATCATTTTTCAGCTGAATCTCTGCGTTGCTACGAATGTTCGAACCTCGAACCCTGCAGTTACCTCCCCTATTGGAGCCCAATAACATGTTCTACGGGGCCGCAGAATCAATCCCCCATATGCTATAAATTCATCGTCGATAACAGAGGTTTCAATGTATTCTCAATTTGTGTGTTTTATTTTTCAGGGTATTTTTCGCACAAATTGTGTAATTAAAAACAGTAGCACAATTAAAAGCAAAAGCCGTAACCTTCGAATAAAAGATCAGAGCAGATAGAAAAAACATCTACTGACGTTTTTCAATTTGCGCACTGTTTGCTGTTTTTTCAAAAGCAAACAGTATACTTTTAAATAGTATTCCGTCGCGGCTGCACGTATTCATCATGCGCAAATGTCGACGGCTTCAACTCTTCGAAAGTGAAATGTGTCACATGCGCAGACAATGATCTTTGTAACGATGACCGGCCTTTGAGCCCGGCAGGTGCTTCGGGTGCCAGTAGCCAATCCGGTGGACAGACGTCTCACAAGGAGCCAGGTTAGTTGTTCAAATTAATTGGTGATTTTCAGAGTAACACTTTTCACAGGGTTGTCACCCACGTGGCCTGGTGGTAGCGCGTTAGACTCTTGTCTGTGCGTTCGGGGGATAGAGCCCCGCCGAGGGGTGAATAGGCACTTAATGACAGACGAAAACTCGATGGGCACCCTCGTCAATGGCGTTCTGTTCTCTTCTCTGGGTTAGTCCTGGCTAAAAGCATCGCCTAAAATCCAAACGACAACGAATGACGACGACAGGTGTTTGAAGAACATAAACACCTTCAAATACCGAATTGAATAAAATATTGATTCTTGCAGCGCATTTGATCTGCAGTCACTGTATGAATGGCAACTGTTCTAAAAAAGACAATTGGAGCACTATGAAATGTCCAACGGATCGAAGGTCGATGTGCTACAAATTTTTTGACGCTAACAACAAATGTTCGACTTTTGTTTGATTATTTCCACAAGCGTTTGGTTTTTCGATACTTCTAGTTGTAATAGTAAATGTATGCATTAAAAGTTGTAATTAGACTTGCAACTCGGATGCACGCTGTCATCTTGTGCCACTGCACCAAACTATCAACCGGGTGTAAACTGTCGAGTTTGTTCATACACACGTTGCAACACAGACACTGTCACTGGTGGGTCAGCATCAACATCAGACGGTTAGTTGAAATTGTTGACAGCTTTTTTGCTTGACAGCTTTCTTGTGGCACTCAAGATTGACACTCAAGACAAACCTTTTCTTTCAGTAGCAATAAACATGGCAGCAGGACAGCGATCAATGTTTCATTTCATACTAATGATTGTTATCGCTTGGTGCAATGCGGTTACTATGATCACGTTTTACAATTAATAATGATATTTTTTCAATTTCAAAAACAGAGTAATCGTGTTGCATAATATTTACAGTGACTTGATTGATTTACATTAACAATCGTTAGTGTGCTGTGGAAAAACGAAATGTGATTTTGGGTAAATGATAGCTTATTGTTGAAGGTGCTCCTGCACTGTGCAGGCTGCACAGAGAACGTTATTCAACTGTAGCACTGAAACCAGTTAAAGCATCTATTTTCTTGTTTTTCTATACAATACGTGTGATTCTGGAGAAAGTGAAAAGAAACAATTTATATGCCTTGATAATCGTAAACATGGCACTCAGATGCGTGTTTTCGAACGTGTGACTACGTTTACTATTCACCCACTGTACTTTTTCATGTATTTTTTGTGATTAATGTGTACTTTTAAAATAAACTTTTCTGCATTGCTTTGCATTGCGGTGTGGCTGGCTGTATGTGGTGCAGTTTTTAATGAAAACTTGCCATGTCTTACACCTTTTCGTACAGAGTGAGTCAGTTACGCATCATAAATTTGGCAAAACGCAGAAAATGACCAACTCTTAGAGTTTTAATAAAACACGTAAACCCTGTCTGTACATAAAAGTAACGAACAAAACTGATGCATGCCGATTATCAATTGATTCTAACGTAAAACCGAAAATGTGCGCAAATAGCAATTGACGAATTAAGATGAAAACGTTTTTTTTATTTGTTGACCTGTGCAGATAACGACTATCATTTTTGATTATCCGCCATCCATCACTTTTAACCTGACATATGAGGTGTTCGAAAGTTCATAAAATCCATTATTTTTGAAAACAAAATATTCTTTTCAACGGGGCGGGGGTACAATTCCGGGCCGCTAATTCCGGCCTGAAGAGTTCCGTTCCGGCCCGCTCATTGCGGCCCGAAGAATTCCGACCCGAAGAATTTTTGCCAGCACGAACAATATTAAACCACACGAAGTTATTTTTGGTAAATGTGAATAAATAAATTCATGTAGCTACTTCGAAATATTTTTAAAAAATTTTTGTTTCAAAGGATTTTGCCGCAGTTTTATGTTCCACTCTGCATTGTTTTCAATGTTTGCTTTTTCCTAAATCGCATCTTCTTACAGTTTCAGGTTCACCTGCCTGAAAATCGACAATCAGAATGCCTCGCACCTATATTTGATTTCGCACAGCTGCAAAAGAAACGTTGCATTTGCAAAAATGAAAAGCACATTAATGAGCACGTTGATATTTGTTTGCAGCTGTATGGTTTGGAAAAATGAAGCTGTCGGAAGTTTGTTGAAATTAACGTTTTTTTCTAGTTTTTTTCAAATTCATAAAAGTTGAATTTGTTACTTTAGTTTTTTTTAAACCTACGTTCTTATGATGCCAGTATCTGGTTCATTCGGACAAATTTCATTTCGATTGAAACTCTGTAGTACATAGTCAGTAAGCTCGAAATATGCTTTTACAAACTAGACCTATATCAGCATCATTGGGCAACAAATGTTTAAGAATATGATACAAGTCGCATTCCATTCGACCTTCGAATTGTAACGGAGCTTGTCGGTGTGTGGGAGCTGCGTGCGTGGCGTGGTCAGCGACCGGTGGCTTTGATTCCACCGGACATATTTGACATCGGCATCAATCCACTGCCGAAATTTGGTTCGCGGGCATTGAATATGACGTGCGTCGTTATACAGTATACATTAAATTTACTTAAATTAATTAACTCATTTAAATTGTTATAAAGTTATAGTTGCACCTGCAAAATATATCATTATACAAGATCTCTGCGTAACATGTTATTTTTCTGTTTAAAGAACAATAATTCAGAACATTTCAGAATGCACTATATTGACCACCGTGATCCCGATCGCCGTGTTTACAGAACTGATTACGCATTTCTGCCGGTTAAAAACGCCACACGACTGGACCCTCGTTGGCACTGTGCGATCTTAACAACCAGCAGTTTGGGTACATATACCGTATTACCTCTATTAAACCCCCCCCAAAATTAAACCCCCCCAAAAATAAACCCCCACCCCCTCGACAAGTTTCCAAATAATCCCCCCCAAAAATAAACCCCCATGGGGGTTTATTAGAAACCTGTTTGAAACACATACCTAGCGAATTCAGTGGCTGAATGCAGTGACATTGGTGAAATTGTGCTACCAAAGGCCCCAAAGGGATGAGTTAATGCTAATTTCATTACAAAAGGCTGTTACAAAAGGAAATCTCTGTGAAAAGTAGAAGTTTCTGCGACTTCCTTCCTGCCATGGAAGGTATTTTTGCCATTTTGCCCACCCCTAAAAATGGTTTCCAAATAAACCCCCCCCCAAAAATAACCCCGCCCCAAACAAACCCTCCCCCCCCCCAAAAAAATAAACCCCCACCCCCAGAAGTCGCTGAAGAAATAAACCCCCCATGGGGGTTTATTAGAGGTAATACGGTATTGTGGTTACTTACAAAAAAATGACCACAAAATTGCTGCTCTTGTTGAGAAAAAGCAGTAGTTTTCGAAACGACATTTTAGTTTGCCGAAAAAAGAACGTCGAGTCAAGACGTGTTTTAAATTTGAATTTTAAATTTGAAACGCGGGTTTAATTTAAAAAATGTGTCAAATTCAAAAGCAAAAATTCAAAATTGTAATTTCGAATTGCATTCAAAAACGATTTTTATAAAACGTTACGTTTTGTCGTTTCACTTAAATTAACTTTAAAATCGCTTTTCACATTTTTAACGGGAACGGCAATTGACCATTGATGATTAAAAAAGATTGTTTTTAATTTTAAAAGGGAATGCAGTAAAGATTGTGTTCTTAATCAGAAGATTGTTTTTGATAATTAAAACGGGAACAACTAAATCAGCTCAAAATCAAAATGCAATGCATTTTTGGGTCGTGGGCACGGTTCAAAAGGCTAAAATCCACTTAAAAATAACATATGTATTTATCAGCTAACCGTGCCGTAGGCACGGGTCAATTGGCTAGTTAAAATAAAAAAATAATTATAAAAATATTTAAGGGTTTTAAATTTATTACAAAAGAAGTTTTTGGTGCCTTGATGCCTATGATTACCTGACTGAATCATACATTTGTACTATTTTCAGGCTACTCAATGTTAGAACAAGGTTTGGTTGCTAAACCTGGCCCACAAGTACGAACACATTTGAAACAGTTTTTGAGGCGCTCGTTTTCGATGGGTGAAGTAACACAAGACCTGCATTTTGAAGGGGTAAGCGAACTTTTCATTTCTGAGCCAACAGTTGAAGCCAAGAAAATAAGTGGTCACTTTTGGTAAGCACTTTATTGACTAACGGCATTAAACTAAAAAGCGCCAATATTAAACCTATTTGCAACCAACTTATGCAGAACTGACACTTATTTTTTTAAATTTCGGTTAATGTTAATTTCTTTTTTTAGCTCGAACGTCTGATTCGCGTTACTGGACCACACACGATGGACATGACAGTGCAAACCATAACACGGACCCATGGAAACGACGACTACACGGCTGAATACATTAGAATGGGCAGTGTCAAACGGAGAAGACTAACATAGTTTATTTAGGTCAAGGCCCTAATTTAGGTCAAGGAGTTTCATCAGGGTTTTTAAAAGTACCTTAATTAATCTAACTCGCGCCTGAAAATCGATTGTGTTCTACTTTGCGTTGCTGATAGAACTTGATTTAGGATTTATTGTACATGTATAGGAATGCTGCTGGCTGCGTATTTATTAACATAAACTTTAATTTATGAAAATGCTTTTGATTTAAAGAATTCATTGAAGTTTTTCATTTATTTCACGTCCGTGCCGAAGAAAATTACGTTTATAAATTCCAAGTCAAGTTCTACCAGCAACCCAAATTTGGGGTCTAGTAGAATTCGAATGTGAACGATTTTTAGATTTAGTAAGGTACTTTTGGACCACCCTGAAGTAAAAAAATAAAACTCCTTCAACGCTTTACAATTAATTTGAAATTGATGATCCAGGGCAAAATGGGACAGAAACTTTAGCAATGCAAAGCAAAAACGAAATTAGTTTATCTTTAACCTCGGACTGATAAGCGTGAAACGTAGAGTACCAAAAACGGCTAGTGTTTTTGGCAAATTTTATTAATGAATATTACTTTCAAATAATCATGCGCTTGTTTTGGAATTCCTGTGTCTAACGTATTCATGTCTAGTTTTTTTCAGACAGCCCAAAGAATATAAAGCCATGTGAAATTGAAATTTCTGCCGTGCACCCACCCTATTGACACTGTTAAAAAACATGTATTTTCATACGTCTTTGGTTGATGAAAACTTTGTCAGCAATCAACATTTGTGGCGTTTGTTGTTATTGATCAATAAACTGTTGATTCAGTCGTTAAAAATAATAAAAACGCGTGGAAATGCATAACAATGTCATCCACCCACGCATCAACTTATTTACCACAGCACAGAAAAGAAATTGTGCATGAGACCGAGCACTACAGAACAACTAAACGCAGAAGATGAAGTAGCAATAATAGAAGCAAAATGCATTAGAACATTTAAAGTACGTCACGTATTTTCACCGATTTTCAACTTGTTTGAACGATCACTTGTTTAATCATGATTTGAACAGTTTTTGGCTTGTTTATTTTTTGTTTCTCTAAATGTGACTTTGTATGTTTTCGTCTTTTTCAGTTTTAGAAGTATTTGCACCGCACGAAAAGGCAAAAATTGCAACAGATGATCATGCGAAACAACGCTGATAAACTACTCGCTCGCCAGTTCTACCGCTTTGGTTTCGTCGTATATCGGTATCGGTGGTGGTTGATAACAAGTTCACTTCTGTGTACTGCAGTACTTTGCTATGGTTTTCGATTTTTCAAATCTCAATTGGTTGGCGATCCTGAATATGTCTTTGCGCCATCGAATGGGAGGTTGGTTGACCGTTAAAGTTTGTACTTGCCACAATACTCTATAGTTGTCTCACTTATAAACTGTTTGAATGGCCAATATTTTCTCATTTCTTGACACAGATACAAATTTGAACGAGCTGTTATTGATGAGCACTGGCCATTTGACGAAGAAAACTTTTATCCGCTTAAGACCTATGCATACAAAAGTTGGAATGACATAATAGTGCATCGCAAAGATCGTCAAAACATATTTACTCAGAGCAGCTTGGAGCAGTTGCAATGCTTCAACCGATTCATTATGGAAAACATTACTGTTCCTGTTATCCAAACCAGGCTGTTGGATTTTATTCCATTTGACGACTCAAGGCCTCGTGATTCACAAGTGGATTATTTGTCACATTTATGTTTGAAACTGGAGCAACGATGTTTTGATAATGCGCATATCGAAATGATGGTGGAATTCCTGAAAGCTCGATCGCGTCTGGTAAAGGTAGCTGCCATGTTGGATGAATATAATGAAACATTTCCGGATAGAACAATGAGACCACAACATGCTAACGGTTCTGTGACCTTGTTTGCGGCTGTGTCAGAACGTGATATTGAACAATACGCGCGGCTTCGAATTGAAAAAGAATTGACTTGTTATCAATTACAAAAAGAGGTAAAATATGAACTTTTTCAAAATACATATATCCTCAAGAAGCAAAAGTAGCTATATTTCGCAGTTTCGTATGACGTATCCAACAGCATACAATGGGCGACGTCCAATATATCTTGGAGAAACAATTGGAGGGGTGATTTTGGCGCACGAAATAGGCATCAAAACCGAAGACTCGGTTGAACAAAAGGTGTTGTTTCAATGTTTCCTGTGCTTCAAATCAAAGTTTGTAATGTTTTATTTGTTTTTCTGCATACTTTTGTTTCATTTCATTGTGATATTAAGTCAGTGTTATGAAGTTTAAAGTCAGTGTACTAGTTACTGTACATTGATAACGCAAACTTCATAAACACTTTTTGCTCAGGGGTAAACAAAAACATTTAAACAAAATTTACAGGGTAGCCCAAAAGTCATAGACAAACAGAATTCGATTTCCCCCATTAATCATTAACTGTTGTTGCTCCATTAATCATTTGCTCCAATGTTGCGTGACAAACACAACTGGAACTTCGGCCGACGCGTTGACGTTGTAGGCCTTTGTTTTTTCTTATTTGTGTTTGTAGCCCCCTCCCCACCGGTTTCAAAAATCCGAAGGCACAAATTTTGGTGGTTTGGTGTAGGGGTGAATGGATAGAAGCTGAGGGTCCAGTGATCCAATGCCTTCGCGGCAAGAAGGGGCAGTAGGGGGAACGGATAGAAGCTATTTGTCCTGTAGACCAATGCGCTCGCCACGACGGGGGCAGAGAGGGTGAATGGATGGATGCTGATGATTCCGTGGACCATTGCCGTCGCCACCAGAGAGGGCAGTAGGAGTGAATGAAGAGCCACTGAAGGTTCCGTGAGCCAATGCCTTCGCCAAGAGAATGGGACAGTTTGTAAATAATGTTTCACACATTCAACGTTTTCGTCAGACCGAGCAAAAGACCGTTTTCATCAATTATTAATCTAAGGAAAGTTTCCATACGCGTGCGCATGCTTGAAAATGAGGTAAATTTCATAATTCTCTGCACGCTAAAATAAATGCATAAATATTCAAAAATAAAGCAAATCTTTCACATCTCTGTTTTGCGCGTACCAATTTTGGTTAGAAACGGGTAATGATTGATGAACTGAATTGAAACTGTCTAATGACTTTTGGACCACCCTGTATTTTACAGATCTGTGGAACAGCAGCATCCAATGAAAATCAACTTGATTCCGTTTTTTATATCCGTATGACTTACAACTTGCGAGAGCGCACACCAGATTTAATGTACTATTCGAGAAAATGGCAAATTCAACTCAAGGGTCTTTCCGAAAGAAAAGGACATGTCAGTGAACAACTGCTGGAAAATTGTGGTGATAATTTTTTTCAGGTAAGGCACAGGTTGAAAGCGTCAACACGTTTATCCAAAAGAATTGTCTTAATAAACCTCACCAACGGTAACGCTTTTTTTAATTGCAGACATTTGAACTGGCACTCAATCAGTACAACACCCTACGGGATGGATTGAAGCGGGTTGCGCATCATTTTATTCCAAATTTTGCAATCACGTTTGTTGTGCTGAATTTTTTCACGCAGTTGTGCAGCCTTGTGTTCGTACAATGTTCACAACCGCTTGCAGGTTACAGTTTTACAAAAGTTAAAGGCTTTACAATATTATTACCATTTTTAGGCTATGGGACTCAATGCGTGTGCCGATGTTGACAGGAAACTAGTCTTAATCCTTTATACCTATGTGGCAATTTTTAAATAGCCTGAGTTACTCGGCTCTATTTAGGGACTAGGATAGCACCACTTTACCAATTTTTAATTTCTGCATCATGCATAAAACTGTTTACCTATTTATGGCGCATTGAGTCTCTGGATCAAAATAGCATAAAATAAGCTTCATCAAGCATCGGAGGTCGAGGTGCCGTGAAAGTTAGAATATGTAAGAAACCATTTCAGGTGAAACAAGTGGTAAAGACAACGGCAGAATAAAAAAAATTACAAATTCTTTGTGGAAGTTACGAATTGACTGGAATCGCAGCAAAACATTGGTGGCAGCAGCCGGTATCATCACAGCAGCAATGGCCATCTTGTCGTCTTATGGCTTGTTGTTATTGTGCGGAATCTGGCACAACGAAACCAACTCTGTTATGCCGTTCTTGGTGCTATGTTAGCTATTACTTTTTTGCGTATTACTTTTTCGCCACATGAAAAAGAGTTTTCGTGGTTTTTGATTTTTCCTCAATTGAAGTAGAGAGAGAGTGGCGATTTAGTGGACTGGAGAACAACGGACATTACAGGGAAAAGGATCACATTATATAGGAGATCACGCATAATTACAGCGAAATAATTATAATAATCTTTAACATGAATTGATGAATTTTGATAAATGCAATAATGCATAAAATTTCAGCAATTAGCGTTGACGACATGTTCATTATGGTAACAGCTTGGCATCGAACCACTCGCTCAGATTCTGCCGATCAACGCTTAGCCGGTGCTCTTTCAGAGGCAGCCGTCAGTATAACGATTACTTCATTGACTGACGTCGTTTCATTTTTTGTTGGTTGTTACACCGCCATACCAGGCAAGAAACGACTGACTTCATGTTTTTATCATAGATAGTAGCAATAAGATTGCAGCTTTTAGGCATTTGGCTATTTTGCCTTTTCACCGCAACTGGCTTGTCGTTTGGCTATTTGTACACATTAACATTCTTGGCCCCAGTCATGGCAATTGCTGGTGACTTAGAACACCGCAGACAGCATTGCGTAGTTGCGACGAGAACGTTGGTGTCGGCAGAAGCAAATGAAGGTGAGTTTTGAACTAATCACCAACAGGTCGATTTTGAATTGGTTTTTAAATAAGAATACAAAATAGGTCAGGGTTTCAGCAGCAATACTTTAACTATCATAAAAATTGATGTAGAATATTTTCAAAATGTTTTAAAGGTGTGTATAAACAAAAAAACACGCGCTAAACTTTGAAGGAAGCTCTTGCGCAAAACAGCTGTTTTGTCTCGGTTCAACTGTGGATTCAAGTCGAATTACACGTGGTAATGACAGCGACGCTATCACAAATCCGGTTCATTCAGAAACTCGTCGCAAGCATTCAGCTGCTGTCATTTCAAAAACGTTCCCTGCACGATTTTTCCGCAATTATTACGGCCCGTTTATTTTGCACCCCGTCACAAAACTAATTGTGTTCGCAATCTACATTTGCGGTTACTTGGTAATTGCGATTTATGGTACGACGTTTTTGAGTGAAGGTTTGAACCCTCGTTTTCTCGTGCTGCAAGACGATCCATTTCTAAAACATATGTCTATGTTGCTGGACGGATTTTTTCCACGTGGCATTACAATGTCGGTTGTGATTAACAATGCGCCGGACTTATCTGGTAAGGGGTTTGAATAATTTTGGAAATATTACTTAAAGTGTCATCAGCCTTTTCAATTGTATGCAGAGCCAAGTTATCGGAAGCAGATATTGAAAGTCGTGCAAGAATTTGAGCAGTTTCCTCATGGAATTGGTCAGGAAGCCACAACATTTTGGCTTAGAGCTTTCGAAGAGCAATGGTTGGCGAACTTTAATTCCGCGACAGTCTTAGACAATCGCACTGAACCGTTTTATCGTGAAATCAAAGAATGGCTGCGAACTGCTGAGGGACGTCCGTTATGGAAGCTAGATATTGAATGGACACCTATACAGAAAGCCTTGGTTAGATATGCAACCCTCTTACACGCTTTAAATGTTTCAATTTGTTTGGTAACTTACTGTGCATTTTTTGTCTAGAGAGAAAAACCCCTGCCTGGTTTTACTGCCGACTTATTGACAGATGCAGATGACGAGCTACGCAGCATCTGGCCTGCATGGGTAAGATTTGCTTTGAAAAATGGTGGTATTTATGCACAGTGTTTTAAAAATGCACGAAAACTTCCTGCTGTGTTTTACTACTATATCATTCTTTCAAGGGATTGCTGGTTCTATGCATTGGGTGAAAGTTTTAGCCAGTTATCCACAAGCGCTAGTGAACTGCGAAGTTTGATTTTAAAATTGACACTTGTCTGCAACATCAGCGTCACAGTGACAAAGTGAGATAAAACATGACATTGCTGTGCTACCTGATTAAGAGCTGGATGATGAAGACAACGTTTACACCTAGTATCTCGAACAAAATTGCAAAATTTTATGAGATTTGAACTTCGAACTAAAATTGAAAGCCATCAGAGTAGGGGAGGAGGGGGTTTGCTTAACGTTTTGAATGAACTATTATTGGTGAGAATCTCAGCATGAAAGAATGATGTAGTGGTAAAACCGGTAGGAAAACTTTTTGACCTTTTTTGAAGAATGCTCTAGGTTATAAAAAACTGCACTCAAGTAAAGAGCTACGTAGATACGTTTGAAAAATTGAATTATCACATTTCAGGCAAACATTATGGACAACCAAACGAGGTACACAACACCCGCACCAGACGAAAATGCCACTATCATCGTGGACACTGGAGTGTTCATTTGGCATGTTGACGCGACCCCGTTGCCACCGCTAACTAATCGCCATGACACGCACATAAATGATGTGTGGCAGCACATGTTTTATCAATTGGTAATCAACAGGCTATCTTTTGTTCATGCCGAGTTTTTTCAGAAAGAAACTTCAATAGTTTATAGTTTTTTGAAAATCAAATATTACTGATTATCGTATTTCTCACTGAATTTTTGCCTGACGTTATGGGACCTTCATTTCAGTGCGACGAAAAAGGAAAAAAGTTATTGCAAAATTATCGGACCGTTGAAATAAGTCAAATTACTCAGGAATGTAAGCAGATGCTAGCAGACTGGGTGCGTCACACACTTTTCATTTGCACAATTCACATGATTTCTTTCGATTATAGCTGAAACTAACATTTACTTCACTAATTTACCATGTCTGTGTGCGATCCTGTTATCAGGAATACAAATGGAAAACTGGTATACTGTCCAAAACATCTGTGAATGACGTATACAAAACATGGTTGAACTTTTGGTCTACCGTGCGTCTCATCAATTACGACATCATCAGTGCGTTTCGGTTTCAAATTGGACTGAAAAATTATAACACCACGGACGACAACAAAAACACCTTGATCGAGGTACGTATTTTTCATGCATGGCTTTGAATAACTGTCATCAGTGAAACTTTATGAACAAACAACATCACACTTTTTGAGACACTGTGTTAAAACGGCTGCCGACTGGTAGAACATAGAGCAAATGTGTGTCTTTTTACTTACCTCACATGTTCAGATTTTTCATTCAAAAATTTTTATACCAGGTGCGGGAAATTGCCAATCGTTATCCACTATTCAACATTACTGCTTACAATCAGTACTCTGTGTACATTGATCAATATTTGATCATTGCCTCAACGACGTTTCGTAACCTCGGTCTTGCCGTAATGTGCATGTTGGTCGTGTCGCTGCTGTTAATTCCTAGCATTACATGCGCTGTGTTGATTGTCCTCGCAATTATATCAATTGATTTAGGTATTAACAATCACTGTCAGTTTGATTATGCGAAGTTTTTAGCACCGTTAGTAAAAGATAATACAAAAATATTTTGTGGACATGACTATTGTTTTTTTTTAAATTTAAATTTAAAAATTTTAAAGTTTTTGCCAAAACCATTTAAAATTATTCAGGCGTCATCGGATGCATGGCACTTTGGTCGGTAAATTTGGATTGTGTCAGTATGATCACTTTAATAATGAGCACGGGAATTATCTAAAAATGCGGGAGACGCATATAAAAGGAGGAATATGGCCTTGTGTAAGCAGTGAAAGACTTGGCTCGACAACGCTTTTCAAGTCTCTGATGTGGTACACACGGATACAAGTACATAAGAGTCATATTTTTGCGCGTTTATTTATGATTTCGGTTGCACATGGCAACCCTCGTACTTTGTATTATTGTAGACAAATGACCTTTCACATTTGCGGATTTCGGGCATTTAGCGACCACTAAAACTACTAAAATAACAATCAGACTTTAGCTCGCTGACACTGGTTTGTCCAGGACAAATTGTATCGCAGAAGCATTGCGGAACGCAAGGTCTCCTGTGGCAAACGCAATGACTCACGGGACAGACGGTTTATCCTGCCACACTAGTTGAAGGTGACACCGGTAAAAAAGGTGAAAATCAACGGAAGACAACTCCTTTTTGTCACTGGTGCTGGTGTGTACACAGCGGTGCGTACGTTAACAACAACGAAAAAGCTACATGCAACAATGTTTTGCAATCTCTGATTGTTCTGTTTTTGCACAGAATTTACAGAATTTCGCACATGGCGTGATTTTAGATTAAATCGAAGCGGACAATTAAAAAATAACTTCAAAGTTTTACGCTTTTCAGCAAAACGAAAACGAAAACGAAAACTTTCGGATTCGCTGCCCTCCGGGGATATAGCGACCGCAGGCCACCGAAACCGAAATCGGGCTAAGATCAATGGTGCCCCCAGGACAGAGCGGGGCTTATAGGCTGTCCCCCTCACGTGCCGAGGGTATTGGTTCCACGGGATGGTAAGCCGTCCATTCCCCAATCCCACCGGAGTTTGGTACCTTCGGGTTTCCGGAATCGGTGGGGGGGGGGGGCGTGCTTAAAAAAAACAAACAAACGCGGCGCAAAAATATGACCCTTATGTACTTGTATCCGTGTGTACCACATCAGAGACTTGAAAAGCGTTGTCGAGCCAAGTCTTTCACTGCTTACACAAGGCCATATTCCTCCTTTTATATGCGTCTCCCGCATTTTTAGATAATATTCTGACTTTTACATAAGCCCCGAAGGTCGGACCAAAATCACAATTCGTTGGTCACACATTCTTCTAAACCCCGGACAACTCAGGTTTTTCATTTTTCGTTTTTTAGGCCGATTCCCCAAAATCGTCACGATTCAGTACCTAGAATCGCTCACAAAAGAAAAACTGACCCAAAAGCCGTGATCGGCGTAATGAATTACCATGGAAAACACAGTTTTCTTGTTTTTCATTTCTGGACCGGTTTCGCTAAATTCCACGGCCGATTCGCCATAAATCGTCACGATTCAGTATCTAGAGTTGCCCATACAAGAAAACTAACCCAAAATCCGTGATCAGCACATTGAATTACCCTGGAAAAACCGTTTTCTCGTTTTTCATTTCTGGACCGATTTCGCCAATTTCCACGGCCGATTCGCCCGAAATCGTCACGATTCAGTATCTAGAGCTGCTCACGTAAGAAAACTAACTCAAAATTCGTGATCAGCGGATTGAATTACCCTGGAAAACACCCTTTTCTTGTTTTTCGTTCCTGGACCAATTTCGCCCACTTCCACGGCCGATTCGCCCGAAATCGTCACGATTCAGTATCTAAAGTTGCTCACATAAAAAAACTAACCCGAAATCCGTGATCAGTGCATTGAATTACCCTGGAAAACAGCCTTTTCTTGTTTTTCGTTTCTGGACCGATTTCGCCAAATTCCACGGCCGATTCCCCAAAATCGTCACGATTCAGTACCTAGAATCGCTCACAAAAGAAAAACTGACCCAAAAGCCGTGATCGGCGTAATGAATTACCATGGAAAACACCGTTTTCTTGTTTTTCATTTCTGGACCGGTTTCGTTAAATTTAACGGCCGATTCGCCATAAATCGTCACGATTCAGTATCTAGAGTTGCTCATACAAGAAAACTAACCCAAAATCCGTGATCAGCACGAATTACCCTGGAAAAACCGTTTTCTCGTTTTTCATTTCTGGAACGATTTCGCCAACTTCCACGGCCGATTCGCCCGAAATCGTCACGATTCAGTATCTAAAGTTGCTCACATAAAAAACTAACCCAAAATCCGTGATCAGTGCATTGAATTACCCTGGAAAACAGCCTTTTCTTGTTTTTCGTTTCTGGACCGATTTCGCCAAATTCTACGGCCGATTCCCCAAAATCGTCACGATTCAGTACCTAGAATCGCTCACAAAAGAAAAACTGACCCAAAAGCCGTGATCGGCGTAATGAAGTACCATGGAAAACACCGTTTTCTTGTTTTTCATTTCTGCACCGGTTTCGCTAAATTCAACGGCCGATTCGCCATAAATCGTCACGATTCAGTATCTAGAGTTGCTCATGCAAGAAAACTAACCCAAAATCCGTGATCAGCACATTGAATTACCCTGGAAAAACCGTTTTCTCGTTTTTCATTTCTGGACCGATTTCGCCAATTTCCACGGCCGATTCGCCCGAAATCGTCACGATTTAGTATCTAGAGTTGCTCACGTAAGAAAACTAATCCAAAATTCGTGATCAGCGGATTGAATTACCCTGGAAAACACCCTTTTCTTGTTTTTCGTTCCTGGACCAATTTCGCCAACTTCCACGGCCGATTCGCCCGAAATCGTCACGATTCAGGTTCTAAAGTTGCTCACATAAAAAAACTAACCCAAAATCCGTGATCAGTGCATTGAATTACCCTGGAAAACAGCCTTTTCTTGTTTTTCGTTTCTGGACCGATTTCGCCAAATTTCACGGCCGTTTCGCCCGAAATCGTCACGATTCAGCGTCTAGAGTTGCTCACGTAAGAAAACTAACCCAAAATTCGTGATCAGCGCATTGAATTACCCTGGAAAACACCCTTTTCTTGTTTTTGGTTCCTGGACCTATTTCGCCAATTTCCACGGCCGATTCGCCCGAAATCGTCACGATTCAGCGTCTAGAATTGCTCACGTAAGAAAACTAACCCAAAATTCGTGATCAGCGTATTGAATTACCCTGGAAAACAGCCTTTTCTTGTTTTTTGTTTCTGGACCGATTTCGCCAACTTCCACGGCCGATTCGCCCGAAATCGTCACGATTCAGCATCTAGAGTTGCTCACGTAAGAAAACTAATCTAAATTTCGTTATCAGCGAATTGAATTGCCCTGGAAAACACCCTTTTCTTGTTTTTCGTTCCTAAACCGATTTCGCCAATTTCCACGGCCGATTCGCCCGAAATCGTCACGATTCAGCATCTAGAGTTGCTCACGTAAGAAAACTAACCCACAATTCGTGATCAGCACATTGAATTACCCTGGAAAACACCCTTTTCTTGTTTTTCGTTTCTAGACCGATTTCGCCAATTTCCACGGCCGATTCGCTCGAAATCGTCACGATTCAGCTTCTAAAGTTGCTCACGTAAGAAAACTAACCCAAAATCCGTGATCAGCGCATTGAATTCCTACGGACTAGACCTTTTTCCTATTATTTTTCGCAGCTCAGACAAAATTTGTAAGAGTGAAAAGCTGATACCCAGTCGAAATGCTACGAACTGTAAAAAATGCACAATTTTGACGAAAAAAATGCCCTGGCAAAATTTTTTTCACAATCTACGGATGAAATTACCCCAGGAAACATTTTTGTTCGACTGTGAAAGTGTCGCATGTAAAAATTGAAAGGGCGCACACTTAAAACCAGGTGAAAACCCTGCGAACTTTTAAAAATGCCCAATTTTTTACCCAAAACAAGGTCTGGGTAAAAAATTAATCTAATTTTCAAAATCTCCGGATGGACTTACCCCAGGAAACATTTTTGTTCGACTGTGAAAGTGTCGCAGGTAAAAATTGAAAGGGCGCACACTTAAAACCAGGTGAAAACCCTGCGAACTTTTAAAAATGCCCAATTTTTACCCAAAAACAGGGTCTGGGTAAAAAATTAACCCAATTTTCAAAATCTCCGTATGGAATTACCCCAGGAAACATTTTTGTTCGACTGTGAAAGTGTCGCAGGTAAAAACTGAAAGGGCGCACACATGTTGATTACATACCAGAAAAAAAAAATAGAAAGAGAAAGAAGTAACACGATTTTCAGAATAGGTTTTTCGTGTCCAGAGCGTATGAAAAATCGTCCGATGAAAATTTTTTCGCGGCTCCAAGCACAACTTTGGGTGTTCGTTTCGTGTGCACAGAACCAAGTTTGTGGCTTATACTATGCTCGCTGCAGGGCAGCGAGAAAGTTTGAAAAACGCGCGCGAGGGGAAAACGGCTCATATAATGCGTGATGCGCTGTCCGCTCGCTGACGCTCGCTCGCGCATCCGCATGATCAGCTGATAAACTGCACGTGTACAACTATGCTAAGCGTATAGTAAGCCATTACTTGTCAGAATAACACAAAGCTTCAGTTTGGCATGCACCAAAAAAGTAAATTGATTTTTTTTCACATGGGTTCTTCACGCGTCAGTTGTCTGCACAGGGTTTTTGAATGCACTGAAATTACATTAAGCGTTAAATCTTGTTTCGTAGTCTTCTAGAAACAAATTCATTGTCGAATAACCAATAAACGTGTTTAAATTTACCTGGCAATACTGCACAGCAGAAATAATTTTTAATGAAATCAAAACGTTTTCATAAAAACCGAAATCTGTGTCGTTTGGTGACACGAGTACAACGTACAATGACTCAGCTGGTTTCGTTGGTTGTTTTGTCACAGCAATGTTGCCTGCCTGCGCGCAGTTTTACTGCTACAGCGCACCTTTTCGTCAAATGTCTACCCAGAAAAATTCTGTAAATGTTCAAACTGAGCTTTTGCAGAAAAATGTTTGGTTTGACACTCACTATTATTGCATGACAGGCACGCTAACCTTGAATATTTTCACATACATATATTTTTATGTGTATGTATGTACGTGTCAATCTTAAATATTTACATAAGCTGTGAACATTTTCTTTTTGCGAGCCATAAAGAACTTGAACTGCAGTCGCCAAAATCAGCCTAGTTTTCCAAAGATTTTGAGGGTCGTGACAAAACACCAACCCAACCCAACCCAACCCAACAGTGAAAAACGTGACAAAACACCAACCCAACCCAACCCAACCCAACACAACCCAACACACGCGTGACAAAACACCAACACCAACTGTTGGTGTTTTTTAAAAAAAAATTAAAATTTAAAAAAATTGGCTTTTGGGAGTACGGTAACGACTCCTAGGATGACGGTAACGACACCACGGGTTACGGTAACCCTGTAGTGGGTCTTGACACGATTTTTCCAAAATCACCCTGATCGTCGCGAAAACTTACTAGAATGTTGGAAACCGTTCAGATAATGGCGGGAAACACTCGTATGTTCAAAATACAAGGGTTACGGTAGTTTTTGGGTCTTGACACGAAGTTGCTGAAACTGCGTTTTTTCTTTGAAATAGCTGTTAAATTTGTTTCAGAAACATGCGGCATTGTCATAAAACGTCAAATTTTGAGTTCAAGGATTACGGTAACCCTGTAGTGGGTCTTGACACGATTTTTCCAAAATCACCCTGATCGTCACGAAAACTTACTAGAGTGTTGGAAACCGTTCAGATAATGGCGGGAAACACTCGTATGTTCAAAATACAAGGGTTACGGTAGTTTTTGGGTCTTGACACGAAGTTGCTGAAACTGCGTTTTTCTTTGAAATAGCTGTTAAATTTGTTTCAGAAACATGCGGCATTTCCCGCCATTATCTGAACGGTTTCCAACATTCTAGTAAGTTTTCGCAACGATCAGGGTGATTTTGGAAAAATCGTGTCAAGACCCACTACAGGGTTACCGTAATCCTTGAACTCAAAATTTGACGTTTTATGACAATGCCGCATGTTTCTGAAACAAATTTAACAGCTATTTCAAAGAAAAAACGCAGTTTCAGCAACTTCGTGTCAAGACCCAAAAACTACCGTAACCCCTGTATTTTGAACATACGAGTGTTTCCCGCCATTATCTGAACGGTTTCCAACATTCTAGTAAGTTTTCGCAACGATCAGGGTGATTTTGGAAAAATCGTGTCAAGACCCACTACAGGGTTACCGTAATCCTTGAACTCAAAATTTGACGTTTTATGACAATGCCGCATGTTTCTGAAACAAATTTAACAGCTATTTCAAAGAAAAAACGCAGTTTCAGCAACTTCGTGTCAAGACCCAAAAACTACCGTAACCCCTGTATTTTGAACATACGAGTGTTTCCCGCCATTATCTGAACGGTTTCCAACATTCTAGTAAGTTTTCGTGACGATCAGGGTGATTTTGGAAAAATCGTGTCAAGACCCACTACAGGGTTACCGTAATCCTTGAACTCAAAATTTGACGTTTTATGACAATGCCACATGTTTCTGAAACAAATTTAACAGCTATTTCAAAGAAAAAACGCAGTTTCAGCAACTTCGTGTCAAGACCCAAAAACTACCGTAACCACTTGTATTTTGAACATACGAGTGTTTCCCGCCATTATCTGAACGGTTTCCAACATTCTAGTAAGTTTTCGCGACGATCAGGGTGATTTTGGAAAAATCGTGTCAAGACCCACTACAGGGTTACCGTAATCCTTGAACTCAAAATTTGACGTTTTATGACAATGCCGCATGTTTCTGAAACATATTTAACAGCTATTTCAAAGAAAAAACGCAGTTTCAGCAACTTCGTGTCAAGACCCAAAAACTACCGTAACCCTTGTATTTTGAACATACGAGTGTTTCCCGCCATTATCTGAACGGTTTCCAACATTCTAGTAAGTTTTCGCGACGATCAGGGTGATTTTGGAAAAATCGTGTCAAGACCCACTACAGGGTTACCGTAACCCGTGGTGTCGTTACCGTCATCCTAGGAGTCGTTACCGTACTCCCAAAAGCCATTTTTTTAAATTTTAAAAATTAAAAAAAACACCAACAGTTGGTGTTGGTGTTTTGTCACGCGTGTGTTGGGTTGTGTTGGGTTGGGTTGGGTTGGGTTGGTGTTTTGTCACGTTTTTCACTGTTGGGTTGGGTTGGGTTGGGTTGGTGTTTTGTCACGACCCAGATTTTGATTTGGTATTGCCTCAATTTTGTGTAAACTTCAGACGTTGTATTTCACTTAAAGAATGTGAGACACCGTTTCAGTTCTAGCCAGTGTACCAAAGATGAGGGGTGTACCCCCAGACACGAAGTTGCGCCCCGAAGGCGGGGGTCCCGTGACTCTCACCCAAAACCCGAACCCTCTCCGTCGGTACCCTCACTCCCCCCAACGACTCGGCACCCTCCCCATGGGTATCCTCGGCATCCTCCCCCTGCCAAAATATTCCTATAATCGCATATTTTTTTTCAAAAATCACTTCCTTAAAAATCATGATTTTTGTTTCCCATGTGCACATTATGCAATAAATATAAGGTTATTTAATCTAACAAACAAGTATTGTAGCATTTTTTGCAATTTGTGCCGTTTTTCACAAAAAATTGCAATTAAAAATTGCAGGGTGGGTGAAAGGGAGTGCCACCCCTCTTTAAAAACCAATCAGCACCCGGTGCACCCCCTAGAAGGCGACCGGGGGTCTCACTTACCCCACCCCCAAAAAAAATTGGCACCCGCCACGGGCAGGTATTCTCTAATCCTTACCTAAAAATGTCTGTCATCTTCGGTCGGTAGTGGTACCCGCAACCAGTACCGAAGATGAAGGAGAGTGGTGGGTGTACCCCCTAGCAAGAAGTTGCGCCCTGTGGGGGTGGTCTGTGATTTGTGATTTGTGATTTTTGAAGAAAAGTTTGTGATTATGGGAACACTTTTGGAGGGGGTGGGTACCCACGGGGAAAGGGTGCCGAGTCGGTAAATGGGTGGGTATACCCAAGGGGTCCCGGTTTTAAGGGGGTGGGTGTCACGGGACCCCCACCCCACCCTCCACAGGGCGCACGTTCGTGCTAGGGGGTACACCTCCACCCCCTCATCTTCGGTACTGCTAAATATGAAGTTATTTTGTCTTACAAACAACTATATTGGCGAATTTTTTTGAAATTTATAGCGTTTTTTTCATTGAAAAATTTACAATATGAAAATACGGGTGGGAGGTGACACCCCCCCATAAACCGATTACGATCTGGTGCACCTCCCAGCAGACGACAGGGTGGTCCCACTTACCCCCCACCCCCCAAAAAATTCCCACCCCCACCCCCACGGGTAGGTACCCCTACCTAAAAAATGTCTGTCATGTTCGGTACTGCCCGCAACTGCAAGGCGTCTGCTGCAAGATGACTGTTACTTATGCGACCAGCTTTGCTCGCCTGATCTTCAAATGGAAAGCATCAGTTTGGAAACTATGTTACCGCCAATTGGCAGCATACCTGATATTATACTATTTAATTAATTTGTCTTACCGATTTGCAATGACTGAGAATCAAAAGCGTCGTTTTGAACTTGTCGTTGTATATTGCTCACGGAAGACCAATTTTATCCCGTTATCGCTGTTGCTTGGTGTGTTTAGTAGAACTTAAGTCAAAAACAGGGTTTCTGTATTCAGTCAGGCAACTCCAAAGTGAATTTTTTCTGAGGCAAACGTATTTTGCAGTCATTCTTCACAGAATATTTTTCACACTTAGGGTTTTTCGTAAAAGAGGTGTTTAGTCGATGGTACCGACAGTTTAACGCAATAGTTTATCCAGACAGTGTTTGCGTCAAAATGTTGCCATACATGGAAGGTACGGACGAACGAAAAATTATGGTTGGTCGTGTTGATCTACAGGGTGATTAAAACACGGCAACAAAGAAAACGGTTGGTATTCAGAACGGACGCCATTATTTCAACGTAAGAGACAACTGGAACCTTCGATTTCGCGCATCGTGACGTGCAGAGGCTGTTCTACGCTACATGCAAAATGCTTGTTTAACTGTTTTAGGATTTTTGTGAACCACTTATCTTTGAAGTTTAAAGCACTTCTGTAAATACAGGACATTTACCAAATTAGTTTCTTGTAGAAGCTTGCAAAAATTGATTCGAAACAAAAGAAACAGTGAATTGGTTCACTGAGTTCTGTCTGTCTTTCAGTCTGATCGTGGTGGTGGTTGTATGGGCGATGCCACACATGCGCAAAATCGAAGGTTCCAATTCTCTGTTATGCTGTGGTCAATAGCGTTGAGCATTTCAGCTGAAATGTAAACACAACAAATGGCAACTGTATTTCTCTCATGGCTGCAAGTGTCAGGTCAAGATGTTGTATCAGCTCTGAATTCCAACCGTTTTCCCTGTTGACGTTTTTCTGGTAACAATTTATCACAACTAGCGTTTTATTTTTTTTTTAGCTTTAGCTTTAAGGCGTCAAGCAAATTTAATTAAATTACGTAGATTCGTCGAACAATTGTGCGATGGGTTATATCAACGTTAGTGCTGTGTTGGCGTGATATTTCGATCCGTGTACGTCGGCGTTTTCCAACCATTGAACACTTAGTCAAAGCCGGTTTGCTTACGGATGAGGAACGAAAATTGCTCAGTTCAGTTGATGCAGAATATGGAATTTGGTAATGATAATACGTGAAAACAGTTTTAATTTTTCTCGGCGACGCATTGCTCTGTTAACTGTAAAAAAAAAGATTACTTCAGGTTTGTCCCGCTGAGTTGGATATTGAACTTAGTCCGTTGGTTGGAGATAAACGAAGGTCTTTCAAAGTATGGTGTTCGCGAAATTATGAATGAATGCGAAAAAATCAGAGGGTTGGTTTTATAAAAGTTAAAAAAGCTTGGAAATTGTGTTTTTGTATAAATCTTCATTCAAACACTAATGTCTCTAGATCCTGCATCACGTTATTGAACTACGATTGGCTTTCCGTTCCAATTCCATACAGTCAAGTGGCCACAATTGCTACCTATGGCTACTTTTCAATTTGTCTGGTTGGCAGACAATTGCTAGATGAAGACCAAAAAATTGACGGATTCGAAATTGACCACTATGTTCCTTTGTTTACCATACTGCAGGTAAGGTGGAGTCACACCTACAGAGTAACCACTACAACAACACGAAAAATCTGTCTGACAAAAAGTTTTTGTTTTCGGACATTTGTTTCTACATTTGCAGTTTATTTTTTACGTTGGATGGTTACAAGTTGGAGAAGATCTAATTCGACCGTTCGGTGAGGATGACGACGACTTTGAGTTCAATGTCAGCAACGTGTCCTTTTGTTTCATTTGATTTCTGTAGTTCTGAAATACTTTTTCTGCGTTGACTTCCAGGATAAAATCATTTCAATTTTAAATTTTTTTATCATTTAAGTACCTTATCGATCGTCATGTGCATGTTGGGTTTATGTGGGCGGATGCTCTAGCCGGCCAGCTTCCGACAGTTAACAGAGATAAACACTGGGGTGAACCGAGTCCCGTCATTGCCTACACGAAACAAGCGTTGAAAAAACCCGACATACCACAAGGTACAGTTCTTTGCATATTTTTTGTTTTAATGTGCCAGGTTATTATTGAATACCTACTGCAGCTGTTAACATTCCCGATCATCAAATTAAAAAAATTAATGAGCAAGATGAAACAATAGAAGACCGCGAAGAGATTGCTGAGTACATGCAAGTCTGTTTTTTTCACTAAACAGTTATTAAAAAACAGTTTTAATTTAGCAATAACTGCAAACAATTTTTGTTCTATTCTAGTCAATGAGACGTCGTTGTTTTCAACTAAATCGCCGACCAAATACGTCAGAAACGTCAGTCAATAGAACAAAAAGTCAGAGCGGCAGTAATGAAAAGTTTGAAAAATCAACGACACCAATCGTCACCGTTGTTGATAATATTAAGGATATTGAAAAAGAAAAAAAAGAGAAGAAGCGTTTTGCTTGAGCCCACTGAAAAGTATTTGCGATCAATTTGCGTTCTGTACTTGTTGTAGAGTCATTGCCATTCAGATCTAAATAAAATAAGTACGTGAAAAAATTAAAAGTGGAGATGTTGTGAAGTGTGAATAAGTGGAAAACCTGATGTGCTAATGTTAAAAAACATGTTCAGGGTTTTGGCATAAGATACCGCGACCACCACTGAACGACTAAAACAGCATTGGCACAAAAAAAATTTCTTTTTGACACCGAGAACAAGCGAGTAGCCAGCACCTGACGACAGATGCGCTCACATTTTTTAGCTGAGCCTTTTTACACGTTTGCATCACTTGTTTTCCGTTTGCACAGCTCATATACAGAAAGAAATGCCAGCGTGCAATGTTTATATCACCAATTTCAGTTTTGCATTTCAAAGTTTTTGAAATTGTCTTTGAAAAGCGCTTATATGATAAAACAATTATTCAATTGTTGCAAAAATTGACGGGGATAAGAAAATTGACGGTGATAATTCCAGCACTAATAAAACAAGCCAAATTTCAAATATGACGGTGACGTACTCGTATTCGCTAAGTCGACTTTTATTTCACTGGCGTGGTTCAATGTGGAAGCTTTGCTACCGCCAACTTTTGCTCTGGTTATTGATCTACTACGCTATCAATTTGTCTTATCGATTTGCCATGTCTGAACCACAACGACGTTTATTCGAGCAAACTGTTGTTTACTGCAACAGCAAACTAGACATCATCCCGCTGTCGTTGATGTTGGGGTTTTTTGTCAAGGAAGTTTTTGGACGATGGTACCGTCAATTCTTTGCCATTTACTATCCAGATGCGTTGTGTCTCATTCTGTTGCCGTATTTTGATGGAGCTTCAGAACGTCAAATCATGGTACTTTTTGCTAACATTTTTTTATTTGAGCAGTTTTTCAAGTTAAAATGCATAACGTGCACCATTGACAATGCAAACAAGTAGTATTTTTACTTGTCCAACAGTATGTACAGTGTGGCCGAATAAATAAGGCAGTCCATCAAGGCAGGATCAGTCGCAGACAGGATTGTCTTTTTCAAAAAAGGCCAACGTTATTCCTAATCATGTGTGCAAGGGAAAAAGAATGAACAGAATGCACGAAGAATCCGTTAGTTTAAAAAAACGCGTTAAATTTGGCACAGAATTTGGTTTCTGAACGTCTTTTTTCTTTCATTCAAATTTCGCGCGCTCCTTGCACCCTGAAAAAAACTGCCATGTTTACTCGGCCATACCGTATGCAATTATGTATACTCAATTGTAGTTTTGAGTTTCTGCTATTGCAGATTCGGCGTACAATCGTCCGTTGGACGCTGGCAACGCTGGTGCTTTGCTGGCGAGACATTTCAATACGGGTTAGGCGACGATTTCCAACGATCGCACATTTAGTGACAGCCGGTATGCTGACGCCGGAAGAACACCAACTGATAAATACGCTCGACCAAAACTATGGAATTTGGTTTGTTCCAACTGACATAAAAATGTTACACCTGTTAAGCTTATATAAACTGCAGAGTACTTTGTTTTCTTGTTACCATCTCCAGCGTAAATGCATAGCTTTGCTCAGTTACATAGGTTTGTACCAATGAGCTGGACAATGAATCTTGTGCGCTGGCTGGAAGCAAATGAAGGTCTGTCAAAATATGGTGTGCGCGAAGTGATGAGAGAGCTTGAACGCCTTCGTTTGTTAGTACATGTATACCGGTATTTTACATTTACTTTCATGAATTCAGAAAAAATCTTCCCATCCTGTACTGCATGAACTGTTCTTTTTGTTCTGTTTTGGAAAACGTCTTGAGAGTTTTCTTACTGTATTGCAGTTGCTGTACCACGTTGTTGAATTATGATTGGTTGTCAGTGCCAATTCCGTACAGTCAAGTAGCAACGCTGGCAACTTATGGCTACTTTACCGTCTGTCTGATCAGTCGGCAACTTTTGGATCCCACGCAAAAGATTGATGGCTTTGCGCAAGATCATTATGTACCGCTGTTCACAATTTTAGAGGTTCAGAAGCTTATTTGTAAGTTTATAACGTCACATAGTCAAATTGTCAGAGCTTTCGACAATTCCAGTTTCTTTTTTACGTCGGATGGCTCAAAGTTGGTGAAGCATTGATTCGACCGTTTGGCCAGGACGATGACGATTTTGAATTGAATGTTGGTCGTTCTTTGGTCGCCGAATATAACTCTTGTTTCAATCGCACATTGTATCGTCTGCAGTTTTCATCAACAAACAAAATACTTTTTTGACGAACAGTATCTTATCGACCGACACACGCATGTCTGTTTCATGTGGGCAGATTCACTGGCTAGTCAACTGCCGACTGTTGTACGTGACAAACATTGGGGTGATCCGAGTCCACAAGTTCCTTATACAAAACAGTCGCTTCAGAAACCTGACATACCCCAAGGTATGCAACAGTTTTGTTGAAACTACCAGTGCTTAACGTTTTTGAAAGTTTCTTTTGTTTTGTAACTTTTTCAGGCGTAAACATACCAGCCCATCAGTTGGATGAGCTTGAGACTGACAGTGAAATGGTGGAAGACCGTATTGTGATTGATGCCATGAAACAGCGTTTTAACCTGGGTAACACCTTTGGACTGCCGGTAATTTTTTCTTCGTTACAAAACCCAGTCATTACAGCTGTTGCTGTAATTCAGCCTACAGTATCTGTAGCTGTATCAGTCTGTCCAAATTTTTGTCCGTCCCCATTTCCCATTTTGCTATTTAAGTTGATCAGATTCAAGCATCATTCAATCAATAATTTTTTATGGTTTTAATCATTTTTATCAAACAGCGATCATTATCACGTCTGATCTGCAGCAGTCGTTTATGCTGATCATAAGTTTTTTCACTAACTATCAAACAGCCTGTCAATCTGTAGAAAATAGCCAATTGGTTCGCTTAAGAGACGCATGGCTTAAAATTGAAAAGAAAAATAATCACAAAAGTTTGGTTTTAAAAATGCAGCAGCAAAAAAATACATGGCTGCTCAGAAATTTGAGCTTTTTGAAAAAACGGTTTTCAGAATAAAACGGTTTAAAATGATTTTCCTCGATACCAGAATCAGCAAAACTGTTGTTTGAAACTGACAGAAAAACCGTTGCTGAAATTAAAGCTTCATGTTCAAAGAAAAACGGTGCTTTGCAGCATAGTTGATTGTTGTTGATCAAGGATTTTTTTAATATTTTGAGCGGGAATGCAAGCTATGTATGATTATGTTGGAGTGGAGGTCAAAAACATTATACTCAATTGCAAAACAGGTTGTTATCAAATCGATTGGGGAATTTAGAACAAATTGAATTTGTCCTTGATTAAAAAAGTTGAAAATCAGCGGAACGGGTTTGTTTATCAAACCAAACAGTTCACGCAGTCAAATGGTGATAGTCAAACAACCGTAAAATCAGAAAAAGCATGTTCCTTGACCAAAAGTTTATAAACATTGTTGAAAAATAACAGAAAGTGCTGCAGTGTTCGAAAATTAAAAGCAAATAATATGACATCGCGATCGCGACAGGTGCAACTTGCTTTAAACATGGACGATTTTTATCCGGGCGGCAGGCACAGCAGCTAGTGTGTGACAACAGAAAACATTTTTTTTTATTCAAAACGGCAATAGGCGACATTGAAAACAACTGATAAAAGAACGTTGATTTTGGATATTTGAAGCTGGAATGACAGTTGATGGCTGCAGATATCTAAAAGAAGATGGCTTTTTATATCCTGAAAGGGAATGCAGTTGATCAAATCACTTGCTGATAAAACAGGATTGCGTTTCGTTATTTTGAACCGAAATAACAGTGGAATGCTGCTGATCAAAAAATACTTTTTGTTAATTCGAACAGGAATGGTAGTTGATTGTTTCTGATCAAAGAAGAGTGCTTTTTAATAGTTTGAACGGGAATGCAGTTGATTGCTGCGGATCAAAGAAGATTGCCTTTTGTTATTTTGAACGGGAAGACAGAATTAGAATCCAGCTGACCAAAACAATGTTTTTTTTGATATTTAAAAAATGCAGTTGATTTCAATAAATATAAGCGGGACAAAAGAAAGTTGGTAAACACTGTTTTTAAAGCAAATAACTGGGCATCAACGGGTACAGCTTGCTTTGAACGTAAACAATTAGTATTGCGAAAACTACAACAGGTTTGAAGCAGTTCAAAATCAAACTCAGAATTACATTTTTTATTTGGGCCGTAGGCACGGGTCCATTGCCAGTAAAAATTGCATTCCAAACATTGATACCGTATTACCTCTATTAAACCCCCCCCCCCAAAATTAAACCCCCCCAAAAATAAACCCCCACCCCCTCGATAAGTTTCCAAATAATCCCCCCCCCAAAAATAATCCCCCATGGGGGATTATTGGAAACCTGTTTGAAACACATACCCAGAAAAACATACACATAAACAGTGAATTCAGTGGCTGGTTGCAGTGAAAATGATGAAATTGTGCTACCAAAGGCCCCAAATGAATGAGTTAATGGTAATTTCATTACAAAAGGCTGTTGTAAAAGGAAATTTCTATGTAGAGTAGAAGTTTCTGCGACTTCCTTCCTGCCATGGAAGGTATTTTTGCCATTTTGCCCACCCCTAAAAATGGTTTCCAAATAAACCCCCCCCCCCAAAAATAAACCCCCCCAAAAATAAACCCCCACCCCCAGAAGTCGCTGAAGAAATAAACCCCCATGGGGGTTTATTAGAGGTAATACGGTAATGAGTTTTTAGTTATTGCTGAACAGCACACATTTCCTTTCAGCTTATTTTGCAGCAGCTCACTACTAACAAGCATCGTCTGCAGAGCGTTGCACGCAGGATAACGGTAGTTGAGAACAGTGACCAGCGCCACCGCGTGCCCGAGTTGGTTGGCGCAATCAACCATCAAGCGTTTCCGCCGTCTGCCATTCACCTAATTCACCAAAACAGCGCAAGTGTAGATGGTTGACAAATCTACGATGTGAAAATCATTGGCTTGTTAAATGCATAGTTTGTGTGTGTGTGTTCCATTCAACTTTCATGTGTGTTCCAATGTGTAAGATATTTCAAAAGCACCGAGCATATATACAACACACGCACAAATGCTTACAGCAGTGATAATACAGTAAAAAATGGATTCAGACAACAAGAAAAAGGGCATTCCCGGCCTTGCAAACGTAATTCGTTTTCGGTTGCTATGGAAATTCTACACATCCTTAACCGTTTTTATTCAACTGTGCAGAAGGTCTTATAGTGCCAGTTCGTCTGGTTCTAGAAAGTGTAGCTCCTCATCTGTTCATCAAACAAGTTGAAGTAGTAACAGAAACTATTGAAACGTGTGTCATTCGGATGGTAGAGCTTTAGCAGGAATGACGGTTACCTACAGTGAAAGCGCCGTATATCTTTTATTTCGTTGGCGTGGTTCAGTATGGAGGCTCACCGGTCGTCCGTTACTGTGCTACCTTGCGGTTTATTACGCCATCAATCTTTCTTACCGATTTGCCATGGCAGATAATCAGGTGCCGGTTTAAAAGCATCGAATGTTACGCAAAGTTTTTCGCACATTTATTAAAATCATATGCGTTCGATTCGTTCAGAGACGTAAGCATAAAACTCAGTGCAGTACTTGCTGTCTGAACCAACAGATTGTTGAAAGCAACCCAATGCTGCAGAAACGTTCATTTGAACAAGTGGTCGTTTATACGAGCACGAAAACATCGTACATTCCGTTGTCGTTATTGCTCGGCTTTTTCGTGCGCGAGGTGATGAATCGCTGGTACCTACAGTGGGATGCGTTAGCACAACCAGACGCGATGTGTGTCAAGATGCTCTTGTGGCTCCACGGACAGTCGGAGAACATGGTCATGGTTAGGCTTTGGCCCACACTTTGGTGACAAAGGTATTTGCAGGGTTCATGTTCTACGTGTACAGGTGCGTCGCACCATTGTGCGCTGGATGCTGTGTGCGCTGGTGCTCTGTTGGCGGGACGTATCCATCCGTGTCCGGCGACGCTTTCCAACCGTAAAGCACCTGGTTGCCGCTAGTCTACTCACAGCTAGCGAACACAAAATGCTCATGGAGGTTGCTGGCCCGTACGGATTTTGGTTGGCATCTTGACGTTCAGTTGCATCTATGTCACACGTTCACTTGATCACATTTATACCTGTGCGGCTAACCGTCTGGACACATGCAGACTTCCAACATAGATCTCACTTCTAACATGTTAGATATCTTGACCTCCAAAACCTCCAAATGTTTGGAGGCCGTCTGAAGTCTGAATCTGGACATGTACTTTCGGTTACAGGATAGTTATACGGTTTTAGGAAGCATTGCAGGTTTGTGCCTCTGAGCTGGATTTTCAATCTGATGCGTCAGTTGCGCGATGCCGACCGACTGAACGACCACGGTTTGCGTGAGTTGTCGTCTGCAATCGAATATTTTAGGGAGTGAGTTATTCGATTGGATTTTTGTATGGAGGGGTGTTTATGTACAACGCGCTGTTGGATTGTGCTAAGCTCTTGCAGGTCATTTTTTTAAATTTATTTATTTTTATTAAACTTAGTAGCCCTCTATACACAGTGTTGGTGCAGTTGTATGTTATCTTCTAAGTCTTTATGATTATTGCAATACAAGGAATGACCCTGTATGCAATACAAGGAAGGGCCCTATGACTATATTTGGTCTATTTGTCAGCTAGGTATGTTCAATAATGTTTATTTTTTCAGTCATAAAATGTCAGCTATGTTCATAATGCAGGGTGTCTAATAAAAAACTACACAACGGCAAAAAATGGTTTATTCTCGAGTTTGTTTCACTATTCACTATTCATTGATTGTGTCAACGCATTCAGTCGCAAACATTTTTTACTGTAGCTTAAATTTCAGATCTAAACGTTGAACCAAACTCGAGAAAGATCCGTTATGCCCTTTGTAGTTTTTTTGAGATACCATGTATACATTGCTGATTTTTCTGTTGTTTTCATGAGTTTCTGTTTACATTATTAAAACGGACAACTTTAAACGTGGGTGTAAAATTGTCTATTTTTATCAATGCACAGTTTGGAGTCAATTTTCTCATTTAGTTAGCTCAAATTAACAACGGCAACAACGATAACTAACTTTGTTCATGTGTGTGTATCAATGATTTGGTCGTTTTTTCAGCGTCCCTACTTACTACCACGCTAAACGGCTCTCGCGGTATCTAATGCCCCCGTATTAGTTTTTCAAATCGCCTTGCTTTCTTGGTGGTTACACACTTTTTATTTTATCTTGTATTTTATCCTGCTTTTATCTGCTAAAAATGTTGAACGAGAACTACAGTTTGCCAGCATGTTTGGATGTGGTGTCTATGATACCAAAGAGAATTGTTGACAACCTTGTCGTTCAGGTATTGTGTTGTGCTTTGGTCTTTCAGAATGTTTTTCACGTTTACAGTGATTTCAATTTTACACGTCAAAGTTTTTGCGTTTGGTTTGCAATAATATACAGTGATTATTGCAGGGTGTCCTCGCCGTGCTGTACGTTAGCCTCTTTCTTGGGGGCCTCATCGCAAACGTCTCTGCAATTGCGACCATCGTTGGCTCACGAAAACTGGTCGTCAGCCGACAAGTGCTCCTGATTAATGTTGGTTGTTGCACACTGTTTTTTAGTTTATTATGGCAATGTCTGCGAAGCAAAGCTTTGCTGCAATATGTCCTTAATTGATAATGAAAGTTATTCGAACCAATTTTTTCTCGTTACCCAAGTTTTGAGGTACAATTAACTCTGTCTCTTTTTTTGGAGCTGCGATTCACTGTTTTCCTTGATGAACCAGGGTTTTTTATCAGCTTCAGCGTAGCGTAGGTTAGATGGGTTGTCCACTTTTTTCTTTTTTCTCCACAAGTTTTTCAATGATCAGAATTCCAGGTGTTCATGGTTGACATACTCTTGATTTTGACGAGTCTGCTAATCACGCCTATCACTGCGGTTCGAGTCGCTTGGAAATTCGGGAAGCCCATGTGTGGACTGCTGGCATATTGCCAGGTAACCTGTCAGATGGCCGTCCGTTAATTTGTGTCCTGTTATTAGCGGCCCGCTCGTCCTCCTTTATTTGTGTCCCACTCAATTGCGGCCCAGTGGTTTGCTGTCCAAGGGCAAATTGTTGGACTAAGGCCGCAAATGAGGTAGACGCGCGAGTCGGGCCGCTAATGGGTGAACAGATAATGAGTGGGCCAATAATGGGTGGACCGCTTATGTCGGGACGCTAATGTGTGGGCCGTAAATGAGTGGGCTGCAGTTGACCCCCCAATTGTGTGTTATTGGAAAACAGCAAATTTGCTTTCTGTTTGAGAGTTCAACAACAATGTTGCAGTCAATTTCGGTGACGGTGACGAGTCTAACGTTGTCTTCAATTTCTGTCGACAAACTCTGGCACATTCGCCACAGCTTTCGGCCTCCGATGACTTGGCGTCGCGCCTCATTCACCGCTATTTCGGTTAATCGTTGCATCAACTTTATACTGTTAACCCCAACAAAACCGATAAAAACCGATCGCTTCATGTTGTAGATCTGGTCGCTTTCGGCAGTCGTTAACCTGCCCTACGTCTACGTGATGCGCGTCCAGAAAATTTTTTGGCAGAAAGATCTCCCGCTCTGTGGCGAGTTTTGCTTGGAAATGTGGGGCGATAATTTCGACCGAAAAACTGCATACGGTTAATAAAGTTGCTTTTATCGAAAACGTTCTTTGCTGTTGTTTGCTTGTGTAAATGCAATGTAATGATTGGCCAGGTTTGAGCGTATTCTTCGTTCAAATGTTCCTGCCGATGTGCGTGATTGCGTTCTGCCATGCGCGAATCTGCTCCATTGTCAACAGCGAGATGATCTGTCGCAGCACCAATGTTCGTTCGCTCATGTCACGCGTTATCTGAATGTTATTTGCTGAGCGCGTAAAACGAGAGAGCAGCCGAGTTTGTATGGCAGTGCCAGTTTCATTGATGCCACTTCAGAGGAGCCTGCGGCGTAGTCTGTCGCCGATGTGGTACAGACGTGCGCGCAATCGCCACAGACGCACCGTGGGCCTGCTGCTCGGCACGACGCTCACGTTCGCTGTCGGATGGACACCGCTGTGTGTCTTCAATGTCATGATTGATCTCAGTGAGCGCTTCACATGCAGGCAGCTATTTAACCTTTGCTGATGGATTCAAAGTGCAGTGTGGTTGTGCTGTGTGCAGACATGCTGCCAGCAAGTGTCGTGAACAACACGCTGCTCTGGATTGTGACCCATCTGATCGCGATGATCACCGTGGTCGCCAATCCGTTGTGTCTCTTTTGGCTGTCACAAATGCAGCGGCGTCGGTCGCAGGCGCAATTTGAGGTGCACCGCAAGAGGGCGGAGGTGCACACGGACGGCGCTGCGACGCTCATGGTACGCACTCGTGCATGCTCCTCTGTTTCTTTGTGTAAAACTGCCTTCAAGAGCTCGCTAAGAACCTGTGTCACTCGACTCGTTTTGAGCCGGTACGTTACTCAAAAAGGCATCCATTCCAACTGGTGCGACAAGCTTTAACACCAGATGCTTGTGCATTGTGCGCGTTTGTGACACAGAAGCAGCCCGGCCGCACGACGCCACGCCTCTCGTCGAGCGTGCGCGTCTCGTTCGAGGCGAGCTCACCGACGAGTCTGAGCGCGCACTACCAGCAGCACGCGGAGGCGGCCGCGACGTTGTTCATGCGTCCGCGCGGCTCCGCCTGTCGCGCGCACCAGCAGCAGCAGCAGCAGCACCAGCAGCTGTTGTTGTTGCGCAGACGCACCACGTCACAGGCGCCAAGACTCAGTTGCCAGTGGTGCGACGCTGCACGAAGCGGCCGCAAGCGACACACCGAGGAGCTGAGCGACTCGAACGACGACCACGAATGCCGGGCGAGTGCCGCCGTGCGGCCGAACGAGCGACGCCGCTGCGAGTTGGGCGCTTCGTTGCGTCGCCGCTACCGACGCGTCAGCAGCGGCAACGCGAAACGCCTCTCGGCCGTCTCGCTCGATCCGCGACTCTCGCACGCCGGCTCGCGCAAGGCGATCGCGATGAAGTTCGCCGATGACGTGCCTCTGGAGGCGCACGTGTGTCCGCAGTCGCAGCAGTTGCAGCAGGAGCAGTGAGCAACGGTGCTTTCGTTGGGCTGATCGCGCTCTCGAAAGCATCGCAATTGTTCAACGTTTGAATTGTTGAAAAGATTTAGATTATTATTGTGGATGCGGTTTTAAGTTGCATTGTTGCTTCGTGTTGTATTGTCTTACATCATTACATCTTAGATCTTTACATCATCTGTGGTTACCTACTCGTTGCGTATTATTTTGTTTGTGCGTTGTCTGGTCTGTCTTTATTGTTGGAAGGAAAGTTTGTTCAATTACAAAAATATACGTGTTTGAGTAGTGACACGTCTTGATGATTGATTCATCCATTAATTTTTTGTTGCATGTTTTGAGTCAACATTGACTGTTGAGAGACTGTTGTTGTACCACAACGATTAGGCTACTTTTTGATGAATTTTTTTTTACCGCCAGGTGAAGCTTAGCGCAACCCAGCTGTGCGTAACTCTGTAGTCTGTTCAGTAAAAAATACCCCAACAAAATTGTTCTGAAAACGCAACCACTGGTTGATCAACAAATTTGTTGACACTTCTCCAGTGTTTAAAATAACGATTTTTAACAAATCCCCCTTTTAAAAATTTTTTGTTTTTCAAAATTCCAGGTGTTGTCAGAAACTGCGCAACTTCGATTGGCTGTCAATGCCAATGCCGTACACCCAGGTGGCGACAATCGCTACCTATGGTTATTTTTCCATCTGTTTGATCGGTCGACAACTGCTCGATGCAAACCAAAAAATCAGCGGCTTTGAAATTGACCACTATGTGCCGGTGTTCACCATTTTGCAGGTTACTGTTCATGTGGTTTCGAATTATAATATATAATAATAATAATAATTTGAATAAAACCCCGGTTCCAAAGCTGCTTTCCATGTCTAAAATTGACCAATGGATCATACAGCTGATGTTCATAGAAGGGTGTGATGAGAAACTTACCTGTAACACCTGGTTGATAATCAGATGATCCATTAAAAAATGAAAACAGCGCTGGAACGGTGTCTCATCGCCATGTTTTTGAGTGCACAAAGTTCTGATCAGTTTTTCTTCTACGTTGGCTGGTTGCACGTGGGCGATGATCTGATTCGACCATTTGGCGATGACGACGATGACTTTGAGTTCAACGTGAGTTTTCTTCTAGCTTTGTCCTTTTTAACATTCAATGAACATTTGAACACACGTTCACAAAAAAACGAACTGCGAACAAAACAAATTGCTTTTATGAAAATGAAAATATCACAAACGAGCAGCTTGATTGACAGCGTTGTCGTGGTTAAAGACGATTTTTAATACAGTGTAGTTAGACCTGTTTTCACCGTGCAGTACCTTCTCGACCGCCATACGCACGTCGGGTTTTTGTGGGTTGACCAGCTCGCACGGCAATTGCCGACGGTGACCAAAGATAAATTCTGGCAACAGGGCGATCCAGTGTTTGCGTACACGGAGCAGGCGCTCACACGACCGGACATACAGCCCGGTAGACAAGCAAAAACAATGGAACACTCAAGTTTAAATGAATACACGTTCTTGGAGGTTTGTTTTGCAGTGGTGAACATCCCCGATAAGAAATTACGCTCCATCAACACGAACGATCGCGTGGTCGACGATCGTATGACACTCATGAAACATTTGCTGGTATACTTGACAAGCTACTTTTTCATAATATCGATGAAAACGAAGTTACGAAAATAATACATACGTGTGACAAAAAATGTTTTCCCGTCAGCTGTCAAATGCGCTGGAAGAACTAGAGCAGTTAGAACAGGATGACGCTCAGAATGACGAGGCTTCTGGTGGTGGTGACAACGATGAAACACGCGGTCACGCTCACGGGAACAAAGCAAACGATAAACATTTGGAAGATGTATGAACTTGATTTCACACAGAATTTGACAAAACATTTTAAATACAGGCTGAGCAAAAAGGTTCCACTTTCAAAATAGTCTCATTAGCTTTTGCTGAAATGTTTCAAGCTGAAAAATTGAAGAAAATTCAAACACTTTGGGTCGTTTAACTGAGAAATTTTTCTTCAGAATATATGTTGCTCCAATCACCCATTATAGCAAAATATCTTGAAACATGAAAAATCGATAAATGTTGCGAAATGCAAACAGCTGTGACAAATACCGTATTACCCCCATTAAACTCCCCCACCATTAATCCCCCCCCACCAATAAACCCCCACCCCCCCCCCCCCGACAAGTTTCCGAATAATCCCCCCCCCACAAATAATCCCCCATGGGGGTTAATTGGAACCTGTTTGAAACACATACCCAGCGAATTCAGTGGCTGAATGCAGTGACATTGGTGAAATTGTGCTACCAAAGGCCCCAAAGGGATGAGTTAATAGTAATTTCATTACAAAAGGGTGTTACAAAAGGAAATCTCTGTGAAAAGTACAAGTTTCTGCGACTTTCTTGCCTGCCATGCAAGGTATTTTTGCTTTTTTTCAACAAACCCCGACCCCTAGAATTTGTTTGTAAGTAAACCCCTCCCACTATAAGTCGCTGACGTGTTAATCCCCCATGGGGATTTATTGGAGGTAATACGGCACCAATAAATGATGAACATTGGTGACAACACAGTGTTCACAACATAAAAAAATGAAAAAAGCAATACGCACATGGTAGCTTGAAAATGACATGACGAACACCGAATTGCATTTGAGCAGTCTTTGATAACTCTACTGTTTCACTTCGAGTGTGCGTGAGCTGTTCTGCTGAGAACAGATGCGAATTTATTTTTTCAAAAGCAAATTGTACACAATTTGCCACTCTCATTTTTCCACAATAGCAGACTGATTGTTTTCTGCAGTAGTGAAAAGGCAGTTCCACTATCAATTTTGTTTTCGTGTCAAAAAGTGCTATTTTTGCAAATTGCACTGAAAAAATGAACTCAAGCGTGCAAACCAATAAAAATTTAGATCAGTAAAAACTTCCCGACATGTTCTAACAGTGTTTCAAATTTTAAGTCATAAGGTCTCAGCATAAGCCAGTGGGACCATTTTGAACGTTGGAACCTTTTTGGGCTTACCCTGTACATACTTAGGAGCATTTTTTATTCAAATCACGGAAATGTTTTCATACTGTTTTGCAGCACGTCTAACATGCGCTGCAGGCTACTAATAAATTTGAAAATATACACCGTCACACTCAGTAGACTGCATATGGGCGAGCACGCATTGTGGATTTGTGAAATATGCACGGATATGAATAAAAGACAAAAATACCGTGTAGTCTTGCATACAAGGTTCCTCCCACTTACAAGACTCCCACCCAAAAGTGGGCGAAGTGTCACGCGGCAGGAAACCAAAAAGACCAAAATCTTGCCTTTGTCGAAATCCCACCCCGTTTATAAGGCCCGGGAATCCCTAATCTTTGCTTTATAAAACCTCCTCCCACTTATAATATTGTCACACAAAATTCTACTTTTTTTCAGAAATTTTTGATTTTCAAATTTATGATATATAAGGAGACCTTATATGCAAGACTTTAGGGTAAATAAGAACAACAATCTCCAAATATGTTGATTTCGGGTTTCACCTGAGTCCCGTTTCAAATATTATCACGTTAATTGGCAACTTTTCGGATAAAAATGCCGTCATATGTTTTCGCTACAGATTTGTATTGAGATGCTCCTCCTTGCTGCTGCGCTTCTGATCACCAAGCAGCATATGCAGCAAACCACCCTGGTGTGCCTTGATCACGTTCTGGCCGCGACGTTTCGTCGATGACGAATGGTGCCCGGGACTACGAGACGGGGACTGCCGTGACAGGGAGCGGGGACTGTGCCGGCGTGACTGCAGACAACGAACGTGGTGGTCGCCGTCTGCAGCGAAGTCATGGCGGTTAGTTGGCTTGCAACTGTCATTACTTGCTCTTCTGTAAAGTCGTTACTTACACAAAAGCATCTGTCTTGGGCTATACATTCAAACTCTAAATAGGGATCAGCTGATTGTTTGGTGATGCATTCTGTGCAAACCAGCCCGCCCCACACAGCAAATTCTGCACCGAAAGCATGCATATCACGTGATCACCAACGACTACGCTGATTCCCTACAATTTAGAGTTCGACTGTAGAATGTTATCGGTGCGAAGTTCAATGGATGCTTGGGCCATTGGCACAACAGCATCTGCTGTCCTCGTTTGTAGCAACGAAACTTAGTAGACCATTGGTATATGGTGATTTGTGTGGAGATTTGTGGGGTGTGATTCAATGCTGTTGCAGACTAGATGCCTGCTCGTATATGTGCCAAGTTTGAAAAGTAAAACGAGCTTGCAAACGTCTCTACCTTTCTGATCCACGTGCTCGTGTCCACTGTTGACTGCTAACCGCCAAATGGAACATGTGCACTTGCTTTGCAACAAATCTCTGGTCGGGCTCAGGCGGCTGCAGCAAAAAGTTTGCCTTTCGTTTCGTTTTTTAGTTATGCAGCCTTATTCACAAAATGGTAACAAAATGAGTCATGTTTTAACATATCTGGAGCCAATTGGCTATCACAAAGAATGTAGATAACCGAAAAAAGATGACGGCTGAAGAAAGGCCTCGGTGGACAAGCGCTGGTGCACCATATCGTGGTCGTGAGTTCTACTCGAGGTCACAAAGAAGTTTGCAATGCTGCGTGCCTCTCTGTGCAACACAGCAGTCTCGCTCACCCCCTGTCCGTTTCACTGAGGTCTGCGACTGAATGTCTCGTGGACGTAGGCGGCATGATCAGCAGGTCGCGGCGCCCGCTGCTTTCGGCGATTTTCAGGCGCTCATTAGCAAGAAATTCGGTGTATCGCTGTTGATCAATGTTCGGCGACATCGACGGTTTGCTGGAAGCATCGCGATCATTGTTCGCGTTCGCCTGTTTCAGTTTGCGGCCGCCAGACGGGAGCGACGAGGCGCGCTCACGGAAGTCGTCGGTGACCCCGATGCTGCCTGCAACTTGGACGCACTGCAAACAGCCTGGCGTTGAAAACACTCCAGCTGGCCTGGCAACACACCGCGTTAGTTAACGCCGGCTTGTGCTTTCAATTCTTTAAACGCTAGACAAACACAAACAAATGTTTAGTCATAAAGCAACCGTCAAACGTGTGGTGAGTGACCAAAAGAGCTTTATTTCAGCTCAGTGCTGTGCTCTTTTCTTTACAAACAGCCACTTGAGTGCTAACTTTAGAAAGTCTGCTGTTTGTCTGACGTTTTAACTAGTGAAACCACATCTGCTGGCGTTTTTAACGCCAATCGAAACGCTTGATTTCTTGTGGTGGTATTTTCCTGTTTTCGCGCGTATAATGGCTTTTTTATTGCTCAAAGCGCTTGTAAGTGGCAGCTTCCGTGTTTCAATCAGCAAGCAAAGTAGAAGTACCATCACCATCTACAAATCATGGGAAAATAACTGCAGGCTTGCAACACAACAGCATGATTTCTTGCTAGTCGCCTACACACACTGACCAGATGTCTGTTGCTGATTCGTGCTGGTCAATTTTTCTTTGCTCATTTTCAATATGCACTGTTGATGTTGTCCAATGGGAATAAACTGAAATAAACCTGAAAATTTCAGAACGTTTTTATTCAAAAAAGTTCTAATCATCATAAACAAAGTTGTTAGTACATTGCATGGAAGCAAGAACCGCACTGAGTTTCATTTTCATTGAGACAGATTAGCGTAAAGCGAGCAAACTTTTTTTCTGTATAAGCAATCGCTTATTTGGAAAACGCATTTTCTGTACGTCAGCTGTCTCCGAACGCATATCTTTAAAAAAAACTTGCGCATGTCTTTTGCGCGATCCCCGATGACTTTCTCAAAAAGCCTTGCGCCCAATACGCCCTAAAAAGCAGCAATACGCTTTTTTAGGCAAGGATTGTTTTTTGACATGTTCTCAATACAGAAAATAAATTGAATTCAAAGGGTCTTTCATTTATCAACATACTGTTCTGTTACCATGTTAAAAAAAGTCACATGCACTGTGCTTACGTTCTGAAGTCTGCTTGCATAATTCTGGCAATTTTGTGCCGCTAAAAATGTGCGCATGTCGCCTGCGGCCTGGCTGCATGTTGACGGTAGCAATCGAAGTTTCATTTTCTGACAGAATGAAAGCAAAAACATGCAGTGCAACTGTGATACATTCATGCATTATTCTTTTTACCCGGTGTTACAGGGCATGCTGATTGCTGATTTCAGACTTCGGTGACAGAACCTAGCGAATTCGTGCAACAAATTAGAATGTTGGTCATATCGGATCAAACAAAGCACATTTTGAACCAAAACCAAACTAAATTTCTGTGCACATACCCACATCTATAAAGCATCATATTTGTTAGGCAAAATCCCACGGTGAACAAATCGTTTAAAGGTAATTGCTATTTTCCAAAATGATGAGGTTTCAAGGTGCAAAGCAAAACAGAAGTGCACAGAAATATAAGATACTGAAACGGAAACACACGCGGCAACAAAAACGGGGGTGGGAAACGAAAACCTCGTGGTATGCTTGTGACGTGCAATTGAAGACGCTGCCGGGACAACGCAAGAAAAAAGCGTCGCTCAAAATATAGCTTGCAATCTGACGGACAAACTTGCAGAGGATAAAAATAAAATGGATCGCTGCAGAAAAACAGACCGCGGTCGCTGTGGTCGTCGTGCTTTCTGTTTGCAACAAGAAACATGTGCAATCGGAAAGAAGACGAAACGAAAATAGACGAGTAATATAAGTTCAATGTTTCGTTATTGATTATTGCCGAAAAACTCTTCTTGGCCGTCGAGACACAAAGAGTCCGCAGCGCAAAAACAGTTTTCACCATGACGTCCAAAACTGTTTTTTGGTGTGCAAGATAACACCGTCAAGTCGCAAAACTGAAATAAACCGCGAAAATGCGTGAGTATGCGTGTTCCATCATGCCTGGGTCAACAGCTGGTGTCAGTAAAATAATGATACAAACGTAAAGTGAAATCTTTTGTGCGAAACAAAAGAATATAGGTAGTTAGCATTGCTGTGAGCGTTTTTAAAGCCGGTAAAAAACTACGCTTTTTGATCATTTGAAGCCACGTGCGACAAAGATAACCATAAAAAACGTAATAGAAATTTGCAGAAAAAGTTGATTCTAAAACTGGTTTACATTCTGGATTTTGCTCTAAAATCAGACGTGACCAGCGTGTGGAAGTTCGAGTTTATTAGAATGGAAGAACACTGGCAACTAAAATAAGCTGCGCGTGTTTGCATTCACGTTTGTGCCAGCGTGCCAGTCTGACATTAGCTTTGAGCCATTGTGACGGGGCTGTGTTTACTTTTACAACGGTCAGCTGGCAGAGCTGCGCATTAAAAGCACGGTTTGTGGATAACCTAGAGGTTTGTGGTTGGTGGTTTGTGGTCGTGGTTCGGAACATAGAGGTAAAATGTAAGCAAATATGCAGCCCAATGAAAGAATGATGCGCTTGTGCACGAGTATGCCCAAATATGCTGTAATAAGCAGTAATTTCAGCTCAGGTTGATGTATGCTTATCGTAAGCAAAATCACTGGCATTTCAAACCTAAAAATCGTTTTCAAAAATTATCTCAAGTTTTAAAGTTTTTAAACGTTTTTATATCACAGGTTGTACAATCCTTAGTTTCGGCAGCCTGGTAAAACTGAACTGATCCTACCTAACCGTAAACATTTGAAGTGTTGGTGTACATTAGTTGTAGTGCCCATGATGGTGATGATAAGCCATGACCTGTTTCCGGTTGGAATGAAAAGAGAATAATGATAAACATTCAAGTTCCGGCATATGCAAAATTCAAAAAGGAAAATAGTCACTCCTGTGGGAGTTCCATGTGATGCGTGACTGCAGTGAGTGCGCAATTCACGATGATTAAAAACGAAAAGTGTTGCACAAAAAAGTCATTTTGAAACTGAGTTTCATAGTTTCTCTGCACTGTCTCCGTCACCCTTCAGCGAGTGGTTTTGTGCCATAAATAATTACATGTATCGCTGAATTCTGACACTAAAACGATGCCATGTTGACGGCTTGCAGTGGCTGCGCGGCTGACGCCTGACGGTGTTGTTGATTATTGAAGTTGGTTGTGTGAAAATGGACAGTTTTCAGTTTTGGACGCAATCTGCGGTTGGTCTGTAATTACATGTACTATTAATTATTGTAAAATATCTAGTAGTAAAACTGTAATTGAACGGAATAAAACGTTCTACTTTCAATGTCCATTGCATGTTTGCCACTTTGTCAAGAGCAATAACTTTGCCATCTGCAGTCTTCATGAGAAAGAATTCAATTACTTCGACCTACTCGCTGGAAGTCCCAAATGAGAAAAGAAGAGCAATGATTTAAGAATTTGCATCAGTGTCATTTTCAGTTATACAATGTTCAAGACAAGTAAAAGTGCGGGAACAAACAGAAATCGAAAAACAAACAAACTATTAGAGAGACACGCCGGAACGTGAAACAAAACATCTGTGGTATTTCCACAAACGCAGAAGGCTGGGTTTCAAATGGGTTTTAAAAATTTACTTCAGTAAACCTGTCAAAAAATTAAAAATGAAGCTTTGTTTGGTGTTATTGGGCGTCATCCTTTGCGATCATTGTTTTTCGGCTGCTGCCAAAGATGGAGACACAGTTCAGGCATTCTCAGCGCCCTTGCGTTCAGTTTCTGTACACCATCGAAAGTCGTCGTTGATGGACAACAATCAAAAACATGCTGAAATCACCGAGCAGGAAACTGATTATGATGATGTGAGTTTGTGAACTAAGATGTTGCAACAGCTGCAGGTACAAATGTATATTTCATTGCTGAGAAAAGGGGTCAGCAAGTAATGGTCAGCAAGTAATGGTCAGCAAGTAATGGTCGGCAGTCGTGCAAGGGGCGACACAATTTGTTGATACCGTATTTATCGGTGCATTTGCCTTCTCACTGTATGCAGTTAATTTACGTTGCGGACATCGAAGTTGGCACACCAGGACAGGCGTTCACGGCAGTGCTGGACACGGGCTCCTCGGTGCTTTGGGTGCCCGACATCGCGTGCAACAGCTCACTCTGTGGTCGGTCAGTCTCTGTTTGAACACGCGGGCCAGGTTTACTGAAAATAAAATGGAGGCTCCCTCTGCTGAATCACGCTGAAATGAATGCTAATAAAATCCATTCCAATTCAAAATTGTATGCCATCGATTTTTGCATGGAATGAATTTTGGAATGGTCTTTGGCTTTTTTGAAGGTTGACGCAGTTGATTCGTTGAATTGCTTCAACTTTCAGAATCTTTGTTGTCAAGCGTTTAATTTTTCAGAAAAGAAGCACAAATTCAGAGCAAACGCCAGCTCAACCTATCGCAACAACGGCGCACATTTTCTCATCCACTATGGACACGGCTCAGCCGAGGGACTGTATGGCCAAGACGCGTTCTGTGTCAGCTGGTTTCTTATTTTTTACTGCTTTTCATAATGGGTCTCTTACTTTACTGGGCCTCTTAATCAATGTAACTTTGTGCCACCAAAACGTTTTTAAATAAAAAAATTCCAAGAACTCAAAAGCTTTCTTGTATTAAAAGTCAGCTGTGAGAAGTAGCACCAGCTAGTGTACGTTGAATCCCTTGTCGCGTGATGCTCAGTTTGGAGACAGCGGTCAGTTGTGCTACGAGCATCAAATGTTCGGCCAAGTGAGCTCATACGCGCCAGTGTTTGCGGACACGCCAATCGACGGCGTATGCGGCATGGCGCTGGCTGGCATCTATGACGGCGACTTTAGACCGCCGTTCATGAACATTGCTGACATGCTGCCGAACCCGTTTTTCACGGTTTGGTTGGCCCGGTGAGTGCGGTGGGAAGCCTGTCATGGAGCATGTCATGATCTGCAGTGCAACACAGTTGCATTGGAATGCTGCCGTTTGGATCTTTCATGCTGATTGCCTGCAGTCAGTTGGTTACACCAATCAGTGAGCTGAATACTCAAAAGCAGCTAGGCAATCAGCGAACTGCATATGATCTGTAGTTCCACTGTACATTCAATATCAATGCCGCAAAACTGCCGTTCAGCCACGGTGAAAGCGAGGGCCGACCAGGTGGCCAGCTGACCTTTGGTGCGTTCGACTCAGCGCACTGCGCGCAAGAGCTGCACTGGATTGGCAGCTCCAGTCCGTGGTATTATCAGTTCATGATACAATGGTCGGTGCAAAACTGGTTGCTTGAATTATGTTGCAGCAAATTTAAAAAAAAAACTATTCTTCTCGGCGCTTAGGGTAAAAATTGGTGACACCAAAGTGGGCGGCGGCGATGGCATCTCGGACACAGGCACGTCGCTCATCCTGGGCCCAACGCACTCTGTCCAAAAGATTGCCGATCTCTTTGGGGCTCAGTGGGACAACAAACATCAGTTGGTTGGTTCGAGAGGGCAAAAACAAGACCCTCATAAACACTTTTTTGAAGGATTGCTTCAGTTTTTGGTTTGACCCGTTTCATTCACGGTTTGCGTTTAGTACCCGATCGATTGCAACGCTGATTTGCCCGACTTGAGCTTCTATGTCAATGGGCAATATTTCAACGTCTCCGCACGCAACTACATCGTGCCGGTACGCTTGTTTACTTGGCCAATTCATCATTGTCTGAAAATTATTTGTTCATTTGTTCAACAGTCTGGCGTTGCACATGCATGCCGACTTGGGCTGCAAGGAGTGGGCATGCGAATGAGCAAATGGAGTGATGCCAATGGACAACGTGAGCCAACGGAACGAGAGGGTGACACGAAAGGATTCCCGGCGTGGGTGCTTGGTGACGTGTTCATTCGTGAGTACTGCAACGTGTACGATCCAGTCAACAAACGACTCGGCCTCGCAAAAGCAATCAACTGAGCTGACTGATTTTTTAACTTTTTTTTAAATGATCAGTTGTACAGTGGAAAAATGTCAACCATTATAATTGTATGAACTTTGTAACGTTTTGCCAAACTATGAACCGAACAAAACAATTTCAATTGCCGCACGACAGTTTGTCAAATGAACCGCAAGACCGCCAGTACCTTGCAATCGTCGATAATGCAAAAAGAAGTGCTCTGTTTGTGGCGCCGTTGCCATTGTGCGTTCATGATCTTGCTGATTTTCATCACTGTTCTTTTCTCGAATGTAGCTGTCGACTAGCAAAAGCGTTGATTGATCCAGCCACCGTCGAAGCACCAATCGGAGGCTTTGTTGTCGGTGGCAAGTGTTTCTCAGCAGAAACTGACACAAATCCAGAAATTCCCCGTCCGATAATGTGCATTGTGAACTCGGCGGTTGAATGTTCGATGAAACTTGATCTTGCCGGTAATAAATGGATTTGGTCGTCTCTTCGATTGAGTGCAGCCGCTCAGTGGTCTTACGCAGGCATGTTTTCAGACAGGCAACCAATTGGCCGCCCGTCAGTTCACTGCATTCTGGTAGATGCAAAACCTCTAGTTGCGCAAAAACTGAACTTGGACACGCGTTCAGAAATGCAAGCATACCACGGCTGGACGGAAGCGAGAATTCGGCAAGACTGAAATTGCATTCGGTTATGATCGATAGCACCGTTTCGTTGAGACATTAACTATATTGCAAAATGGGAGCCCACCCAACTATATTTCTAAACTCAAGCTTACTTACCTAACCTGTTTCGGGTGATTAAGTTACGTACAGGTTTTGAATCTTCTTACGGCCACCCATGGCAAAAGCCATCCTTCGGTACAGGTGTACCAAGGTCATCAGCGTATCACCGTAAGAAGCAGCTTAAAATTACAGCCCTAACTCACTCAAAATTATGGGGTTAAGGTAGAAAAAAGGAAAAACTGAGGTGTTGTTTGTGTGGTCACTTACGTCGTTGTCGGTCGCTCGTTTCCGTTTCCTCGTGGTACGACCATCTTCAGCCGTATGGAGCGAAGCAGCGGAACTTTCGTCGCTGGATACCATAATCGAGCCAACTACCAGCATAAACGAAGAGCAAAACTGAACTAGTAGAACCAAGAAAAATAAAAAGTAAAGGATGTTAGACTACTGGGATAGTTCAGTTATATATAGACTAATGGCGAAGCAGAAAACAATGGTTTAGCAAGATAGAAAAGAGTAGTTTAGTAAGAAACTTGTAAAAACTTTGTGTGTGAACCAACTAACAGAAAAAAGTTTAGTTTGAAAAGAAAAGTAGTTTAGCTAATAAAACAGGTTTAAACTTGGTGAAGAGCATAGAATACTGTAGTTTAAAGAGAAAAAAGAAAAATTCAAAGTAACTCTTTGATAATGTTATTTATGACATAGATTTGGTCATGACACCGTATTCCAAATTAGGGGCCGATTTTTACCTAGCCTTTCATAATTCTTTGTAGAATATCTTGTTGTCGTTCCCATTAGGTTATATCATTACATAGAACTTTCAAATTTTTGTTAAAATCGTGAAGTCGTGACTATTCTTGCAAATCGTGTTGCTTGACTCATAATGTTGCCATAATTGTTTTTTCATTGACAGTGCAGTAAACAGAGCATGCACGGATAACTTTGAAACGATAATCTCTTGTCTTATTGTAAAGTTGAATGTATCTTTGTTCTAATGTAATTTCAGATCTAGGTAGTTTAGTTTCCGGTATCAGTAGGGTCGTCTCTATTTAATTCTAATTCTGGTGGATATAAAAGGTTTCTGATAGGTTCTAGGTCCATATTGATCACCAGGATGTCATCAATATATCTGTATACTAACGTTTTGGAGTGTTTGGGGATTTTGTGTTGTTGTAAAAAGTCGTACTCCATTTTGCTAAGTGTTAAATCTGCTAGTAGTGGAGAAGCATTGGCACCCATCCCAATTCCGTTTATTTGTTTAAATACAAATTTAGAAAAACACACGTGAGTTTCTGAAATATTGCAAATGATTAGTTGCTTTATGTCTTGAGGTGTGAAGAAGTAGCATTTTTTGTGCGCAATATTGTCAGTGTAATATGGCTTTGCATATTCAATATTTTTGTTGATAGCTAGAAAACGTTTACCACTGTTTCTAAATAATAAGTCCACAAGGGATAGCATGTTTTTAATAATTATGTTGTGAGGCAATTTAGTGTACAGCGTGGTGAAGTCATATGCAGTGAGGCGATGTGGGTTTATATTTCTTTGTTTTATATCGTTCAATATTTTTTCGTTGTTATCAATTGACCAATAAAGTTGGTGACCTGATAGGTTTTCAGCTATTTTGCAGTAATTTTTAAAATGTGTGCGTAATTTTTTTAGGATAATCAGTAAGAGTTCAGAAAGCGGTTTCATGGAAGATTTTTTGCTGCCAGATATGAACCGAAACTTATACGGTGTCTTGTGTAATTTTGGAATAGCATACAGTTGTGGAATGTGTTCATGGTCTGTGGACCAGGGTAAACCGAAGCTGAGTGTCATTTTTTGTGTTTAGCAATAATATCCTTTTCATTTTCTGAACATAGATGATAAGTTTCATTGCCTTTTGTTGAGATTTGGTTGTTGTGGATTTTCATACCCATTTCATTCATCATTACTGTCATGTATAGTTTTTTGCAAGTGAAGCCGTAGTTGTTGGATGCTTTATCAATATCTGTGACAATGAATTTTTTGTGTAGACCTTGTATTTGCTGCTCTAGTGTTGAGTAATTTATGTTCCAATGTGTGGACAAATCTTTTGTGAAAATTTGTTTTTTATACCTGAGAGAACATGTTTTCTGAATTGTGCAAACTGTGAGAAATTTAGGTTATGACGTTGTGACAATCTGGTTATATAATTGTCGATACTGCTGGTAAAATCTTCCAGCATGTCTTTATGTGAAGTTCGTTCAGCGATTTTCATTTTTGAGCCTTTGTTTAAAAGTTTCTGTAATTCAATATTATCACAAACATTGTTGTCGCCAGTTATAACATGTTGAAAGGGTTGATAGTTAAAGGTAGAATTATTGCAGTCGCATTTTGTATTCATTATGTTTATTAGCTGTATGTGATTTAATTTTTTTAGTTCTGAATTGTAATTCTTGATTTTTAGTCCAACATTATTATTGTACTTATATGCTATCATGACTTTGCGTGTTGTATTAGGATTTATTGGTAGGAGACTCTTGGTTTGAGTATTGTTTAACATTTTGTTGATGTGTATGTGGCCATAAGCATGATTTTTGTATTTAATTGTGATGATGTCTTTAGGTTCGTGTTGGTTTGAAGGTTTCTTTAGTGTATCAAAACGTCCAGCTGCGAATGCAATAATAAGAAGCTTTACTATTGCGTCAATGTTGGGGTTGGCTTCAATCATTTTAACTGCTGTTTTCAAAGTTTTGAGAGAACAGTTGTTTAAGAGGTAATGTGTTTGAGAATGTTTGTTATTTTCGGCTACAATTTTGGTCACTTTTTCGATAAGTTGTGTATCTGTTGGCTTTCTCTTTTTTTGTTTTTTGCCATGGCTTCTTCGTCGTCTCATTGTTTTAAATGAAAAGTAAGGGTGTTGAGAAGTAAGTGCCTTTGTGGGGTATTCTCGAATGTTACCGTATCCTTTAATGTTGTCGTTTAGGCCAAATGGATATGCAGTGTTCAAAAGTTTGATCCACGTCAATTCACATTGACGAAGAAAACTCTTTTTGTCAGTATCATGTTTTTGTGGGATGTCATTTAATATGCATATTTTCATGTTTTCATAGCTATGTCCGTTTGAATTGAAGTGTTTCACCAGGAGAGTGTTCATCTTGTTGTGTTGCACATTTCTTCTGTGTTGACTGAATCTTGTTCGTAGGGGTTGTGTAGTTTCGCCAACGTATTTCATATCGCAAAGATTGCAAGATAAGCAATAGACAACATTTTTTTGTGAACAATCATGATTTTTGTAGATGTTAGTGTTGAATATTGCCTTCGTGGTAGAATCTGTTATCGTGTTGGTAGATTTAATTGAGGCGCAAACACCACAACGAATGGAGTTGCATGCATGTGTACAAAATGTGCTTGGATATTTGTTGACAAGCTCTTGTAAATTACCGTCTTGGTTCATGATCGCGGATATTGGTTTGTTTTTATTGCACCGAAATTTGTTCCTTGGGTGACAGGGGGCTTGCGGATGGTACATTGTTCAGGTTCGTTCGGCGATTGCGCGTCAGTGGCAGTGCGTCCGCAATGGCTAACGTGGAAGATGTTGAGACGCTTCAGTTGCGCTTTGTTTCTCAGTGCTGATTTCAGTGCAGAATGTATCGACGACGGAATAGGTCGATAGAGACACAGTGTGAGTGCACTCAGCGTGCTGCATTGCTGCAGTTCACTCATTAGAGACGTCAGCACGGACGCACCACTCGCTGGCGATGCGTCGACGAGCAACTGGAGGTTTTGGTGGCTGCAAGTTTGTCAGTAGGAATTGTTGGAAGCAGTGAACCATTGAGAAACTGTTGCTACAGTGTAGCACAGTTTGATAACGAATCTTTCGAATGCGAATCAATTCAGTGCCAAGCTTTGCAGCAAAAGGTTTTCAGTGAGTGCCAAGATCACTGCAATAATTTGATGCTCTGCCGCAGACCGAAATTAAAATCGATGAACTATTCTTTGTGAAATCATGGCGTTCCGCTAAAGAAACTTACTGAAACAGTTTTGCCAGATGCGACACGAGTTTGCACGTTGCACCGGACAGCACGGACACACTGAGCAGACACTCGCAAAGGTGTGTGAACTTGCGACAGTGGATGACGCTGCTGTCGGCGGTCAGTTGATCGGCAAACACGAACTCTAGCCACTGGTCGGCTGCGACGTGCCGCAGGTCAAGGTGCAACTGGAGCAGCGCGGCACAACGCGACAACGCGAACCGCAGCTGATGCATGGCGCTCTCGTCCCTTGGCAGTGCGGTGTCGTTAATGTGGACTGCGTTCGCTGCAAGCGTGGTGGCTTGAATCTTCAAACACGCTGATCAAACTCATGAATAATGTTGAAAAACACCAATAATCAGCGTTTGTTGCTCTTCTATTCATGTCTTGTCGTGTCTTGTCTATTCTATTCACGTCTTCTGCGCCACATCTTGTCGCGCCCGGTTCGAGCCCTCGACGTCGTCGCGCGGAACCTGTGGGCAGGGTGTTTCCTCCCACCCTCAAAATTTTTTGTTGCGATTTCAGGGGCTGAAACCGGGACCAAAGGGGGGTTTTCGGGTACGCTGAGTTCAAAAATGTTATTTACAAGTTTCCCCGACGCTTCAACTGTGCCCTAAACGCGTATGCCATGGGGATGAGGAGGTAAAATTCCTTGATAATCAATTTTAAATAAAAAAACGCGCCACAAGGAACCTGAAATCTTGTTACAAATACAAATCGAAGTCGCTGAGTCCGAATATGACGTTTATTTTTGCTCCGCACCCTAAAAACGGCCTCTATAGGGACGAAAAGGAAAAAAATTGAAAAAAATCAGAAACTATTCAAAAAAAATCTGAAAACTAAGCCATAAACACAAATCGAGGTCGCTGAGTCCGAATAGATTTTTTTCCTTTTCGTCCCTATAGAAGCCGTTTTAGGGTGCGGAGTAATTCGTATAGCAAAATAAACGTCATATTCGGACTCAGCGATTTTGATTTGTGTTTATGGCTCAGTTTTCGAAGTTTTTAGTTTCCGATTTTTTTGATTTTTTTTCTTTTTCGTTCCTATAGAAGTTGTTTTTAGGGTGCAAAGTAATCCGTATGGCCAAATAAACGTCATATTCAGACTCAGAGACCTCGATTTGTGTTTATGGCTCAGTTTTCAAATTTTTTGTCTAGTTTCCAATTTTTTTGATTTTTTTTCGTCCCTACAGGAGCCGTTTTTAGGGTGCGGAATAATTGGTATAGTAAAATAAACTTCATATTCGGACTCAGCGGCCTCGATTTGTATTTATGGCTCAGTTTTCAGATTTTTTTGACTAGTTTCCGATTTTTTCTCTTTTTGTCCCTATAGTGGTTGTTTTTTTGGGGTGCAGTGTAATTCGTATAGCAAAATAAACGTCATATTCAGCGACCTCGATTTGTGTTCATGGCTTAGTTTTCAGATTTTTTTGGCTAGTTTCCGATTTTTTCAATTTTTTTCCTTTTCGTCCCTATAGAGGCTGTTTTTATGGTGCGGAGTAATTTGTATGTCAAAAGAAACGTTATATTCGGACTCAGCAACCTCGATTTGTGTTTATGGCTTAGTTTTCAGATTTTTTTGACTAGTTTCCGATTTTTTCATTTTTTTCCTTTTCGTCCCTATAGAGGCCGTTTTTAGGGTGCGGAGTAATTTGTATGTCAAAATAAACGTCATATTCGGACTCAGCGACTTCGATTTGTGTTTATGGCTTAGTTTTCAGTTTTTTTGGCTAGTTTCCGATTTTTTTAATTTTTTTCCTTTCCGTCCCTATAGAGGCCGTTTTTAGGGCGCGGAGTAATTCGTATAAAAAATAAACGTCATATTCAGACTCAGCGACCTCGATTTGTATTTGTAACAAGATTTCAGGTTCCTTGTGGCGCGTTTTTTCATTTAAAATTGATTATCAAAGAATTTTACCTCCTCATCCCCATGGCATACGCGTTTAGGGCACAGTAGAAGCGTCGGGGAAACTTGTAAATAAGATTTTTAAACTCAGCGTACCCGAAAACCCCCTTTTGGTCCCGGTTTCAGCCCCTGAAATCGCATCAAAAAATTTTGGGGGTGGGAGGAAACACCCTGCCTGTGGGAGCAGCCAGTGCAAGTGGCGGAGGCACTGGATCTACCGCTGAGGGACTGACCCGCAACTAACCGGCAAACTACTACAACAGCAACCAAGAATTGCCAGCCGCTTCTTTTCTAGTGCAACTGTAAATTTTTTTCTGCTGCACCGAGAAACGCCACCCGTATTCGTCGGACGTGTTGCCATGCGGCAGAGTGGTCGAGTGCAGCGCGAAATCGACGGTTGACCGCGCGCAGACGTGCCTTGCTGCGAATGTCGTGCACGCGGTTGAACAGACACGCAAGCTGCTCAAGCGGCACCCGCTCCACGGCCGCTGACATCGGTCGGAACACACGAAAACACTGAAAACGAATGGACTGAACAACGTTTAGACAGAAAAGGCACACAGGCAAAACGGCTGAAGGTAAAATCCTTGAAGTACACTGTAGCACAAAAGTTCTAGCTTTGTTGGAAACTCTCATAACTCAAAAATGCGCGTTGACTCGTGCTCCAAGCGTGACTTGGCATGGCACTCGGTTAGCTCACTGAAAAATGTATGGCTGCACGTTGAAAACTTGCCAATGGCAAAAATGTCGCGCTGCATTATGCGGTTCAGCTTTCGCCGGAGTACGCTCTGCTACAAACACGTACCTTTCTCCAATGCAACGCGCGAAAAGCTTACGAGCTTACTCCGTAAACAAAACTTTTATTACACGCTACAAAGGACTGCGCTACATAGTGCTTTCAAATAGTTTATTTCATATAAACGTTGTCGATACTAGTGGGCTAAAAAAAGTTAGCACTGGTTTTTGAAAACATTGTCACTGCAGCTGCATCATTCTATAGATATCTAGTGTGTGTGTGTGTGGTTACTTGGCGCATATTCAAGTTTTTGAATTGTCCTGCTTCGAAATGTAGAGTAATGAGAACAAAAGTCTGGTTAGAAATTACACGCATGAATGAATAAGCGTACAGTTTTTTTTGCAATTACGCAATGGAAAGGAAGTTTTTGTTTTTAAGTGTCACAAATACGTAAAAACATAAAAAGCAATTTTATATCAACAACAAAAATTCGAAAACATCGTGGTAAAAACCACAACTCACGTGATCAAAGAATGTATCATATGGCGAGAAAAAAATCGACAGCGAGGTGTTGAATAAAATGACGTAAAGGAAATTGCTGTTTCCGCGATCTCACTTTATTGATGAATTTTTCTTTACTGTTTCACTACAACCGCAGAACCAGAACGTGATCACTATTTAGTGATGATTTGAATGTGACTTTACCGCAAGAAAAGGAAAACAATAACAGCGACTGTTGCGGCAAGCGCGCACGCACGACTGCACTCGCGACAGTTGGCCTCGCCTCTCTGCTGTAAGAACTCGTTCCAAAAGTCCTCAAATCGCCGACATTTCTCGTTGATGTTTTGCGAAGCGCCAATTTCCGGCAGCGTCATCTCGTAGTTCCAGCAAATCTGCTCGCAGTTTTTATCAAACTCGAATTTCAAGAACTTCTGCTGGTTGTCGTGCGACGCGAGATCGCTCGTTTCATTCACAGTTTGCAGCCTGGCACGCCGCTGAACAGCTGCCTCCAACAGCATGCGCGCCTGCGTGATGTTGATCACCCACTCCGTTTCGTTGCCTGCATCAACATTTATAATCTGCTGTTGTTCTGCACACACAATGTGAAACAAGACAATTGTGGTTGTGTTAGTGTTCTAACAATTCACAGCAATCACTACAATCAAATGAAGTCTCCGTTTACCAGGATTGAGAATGATTTCATTTCCGTCTTCGCCGCAGAATGGCAAGAGTCGCGCGGTGACGTTGTATGCAGCGAGTGCCCTGGTGCGTTGCAGCACCAGATTCAGCATGTTGTTGCCGATGCGGAAGTCGATGTGGTACGGGTCGGTGAGGGCACGACGTGGCTGCACGTGACCTGCTGCACTGTGTGGCCCTTGAGGTGCCGTGCCGGCTCCATTCGTATGCAAACCTACATAGTGACCGGTAGACCTGCATGTATCTACAGTGTGCGTGTGCGTCGCACACATTGTCTGCTTACCTGGGTGTCATATCACTTGTTCCGGAATACAATGTTTAATGTGATGATTCTGTGTACGTCGAAAACGTCGGAAATGACACAGTGAAACAAGCAGCAAACGCACCGGCGGCTGCAGGCGTTTCCAAGTAGTCGTACTCGTAGCTGTCCGGCTTGTCTGGGTCGATCGGATGCCCGGGCTGCCTCGGTGCGTCCGTGATGCGGAACACTTCCACACGGAAGTCGGTGTACTCGAGCGGCTGCCTCACGGCATACGTGTAGTTCAGCACGTACCTGCACGCTCGAACGATAACATTGCCAGAAACAACAGTGCGCGTGCAAAACGGTGCGTGCGTGTGCTTGCTTCTTTTTGACCGCGCATTTGTGACCGAGTGCGTTGTCAGATTTACCGAAAAACTGGCATACCAAGCGTTCTTCGTGAGTCCCGGCACCGTAAAGTTCTCCTGTTGCGGATCGAACGTGCTGGTGATGTCAATCGGTGGCCGTGGCGTGGCGCTGCTCACTGTTTTTTTCTGCTGTTTCTTTGCCAACGCCTTTGCGCCCTGCATCGATGATGATGACACGTCCACTCCGGTCCGCTCTTGTTGGTCGCCGTCGTCAGACGAATGCTGAAGTGAAATAAAAAAAACAATGGTGAAAATAATTGGTTTGCAGCAAGTTATAAAAGCACACTGTTACAATGCATCATACACGCCAACTGACTGGACTTCACCAGTTAGTCTTTGACAAACAGTGCAAAAGTGCAGTGGTGGTCAGTGGTGACCGTATGACTGCGCGGCGTTGTCAGCATCGCTTCGTCCGTCTCGGCAGCCAACTCGCGAATGTTCACAATGACGTCTGCGTCGCCCTCGGGGATTGGGGACGAGTAGTTGGTGATGATGGTGACGCGGTCGCCGCGCGCACGCACACCAACCATGCGCCGCAGCGAGACCTGCACGGATGCAGCAACGTTGCTTTCCAGCTCAAATTACAGCTCAACTGAAAACCATTCTTTCCATGGTTTGCCTCGTTTTACAACCCCCTTTTGCTGTTCTCCTGCGTTATTCAGGTTTATTCAGGATGGTTTTATTGAAAACTAGATTCTGTGTTTTGAGAAATGAAATTGCATTGAAATGTTCAAAACGTTTAGTACCTGCAGTTCAGTGTTTTCGACGTGCGTGCAGTTGCTGCGATATTCATAGCGGCTTTGATCAACGTGCGCCTCCAACCAAATACTCCAACATAGTCTGTTTGTTTTCAAGTTTTGAAAAATGTACAAATAAAAAATCAAAATCCTTTCGAACAAACAGTCGTTTTTGGCGATGTTTTTAATCAAGGCTAACCCATAAAAAACAGAACGCCATCGAGTGTAGGTCGCCCATCGAGTTTTCTCTGTCATTAAGTGCCTATACATCCCTCGGCGGGGCTTGATCACGGGTCTACCACCCAGGCCACGATGGTGAATTTCAGATAAAAAGGAAAACAGTCAATAAACAATGATCACAAGCCTGTGACAAGTGTCGTCCATCAGTTTGCCGTAGACCTCAGAGCTGTTCTCTTTGCGCTGAATTACCCGACGAAGTTCGAACTCCACCGTGCCGTGGCTGTGATAACAGTGAATTGGGTTTCTTTCTCTTACACAGAGAGACACCAACCGTGGTCTTACGTTTGATATTTAGGATCAGGCTCAGGCTTAGGCTGAGGCCGACTTACGCTTATGCTTAGGCTTTGGTTTGGGCTTAAGATTTGGGCTTGGGCTCAGGTGTAGGATTAAGCTTAGGCTTAGGCTTAAACTTTATCTCAGGTTTAGGCGAATTTGGACTCGGGCTTCGGCTTGGACGTAAGACTTGGGCTCATTCTTAGGTTGAGGCTTAGGTTTCAAGACATATGTAGGTTTAGCCATTAGTTTAGCTCAAGCACAGGCTTTTCAAAGGTACAGGACAGCACAGCAACCGTTTCTTGTCAGTCAATCGTAGCAGCTTCGATGCGTTACTGGCGTGGCAGAGCAGATCGCCGCGGACGACGACGTCAAACAAATCGGTGGCGTTCGTGCGCACGCTCAGGGTCACCAAGGAACGCTGAGACTCGGTCACCAGTGCCTGCAAACCAACGGCCATGTTGCACACTCTCCCGTAAACACGTGTCCAAGGAATCCGCTGCACTCTCAAACAAACCTTTGACGAATATTGATCACATCGCTGTTTTAAACCCAAACCGGCTATTAAAACATGTTGCAATGTAACTCATGAGCGCGAATTTAGTAACCTTTAATTGCACATTTAGTAGCCCCGTTCTCTCAGTGTGGCATAAAAATGTCCCAAGGTGGAGGCCATGCAGATGCCGCTCGTAGGCAAGTGTATGTCAACCAAAATGGTTTGTATTTGTGAACAATCTGATAAATTCAATATTCCATTTGAGCATCACCAACCGAGTCTGTCTCGATGATGTCATTTGGCACGATTCCAGGCCGGATCAACGTTCGAACGATTTGATAGTCGGAGTGAACGAACACAGGGTCAGGCTGGGTGGTGCATTTGAATAAGATGCCAAACCACTGGTTAGATTGCAGACCATCAACAACATAGCGACCTGAAACGGAAAATGCACACTTACAATCAGTCGTGTTTTAGTGCTAATGTTATTTTTTTGCTTTCTTCTGCGACTCAGTGAGCGTTTGCAGACGTTGAAAGAGAAACTGTTTCATGCTTGATGCGGCAATTCAAAACTGCCTTGCACACTCTATCGCTTCTCAGGGACTTCAGCAAGTTTGAATTGCCGTGTCAAACACTAAACATGTCTCAGATCTAGAAAAAAGATATACAATGTACGAACATTCGCCGCTATTGCCGACTCACCCCAAGTCAACCGCAGCAACAGTCCATCCCAGCGCCGGTGCAACTTGTGTCCGTTCTCGAGGTTGGTCAGATCAAGATCGACCGCGAGTTTGTCGACGTCCAAGCCGGTCGTGTTCGTGAAGATCGCCATGTAGTTGAAGCCGACTTCGATCTTCGTGATCTTCTCGACGCCGACCGTTCGCGAGACGGACGCCTGCTGGACGGCGGCTGACTTCTGCTGCGCGTGCAACTCGGACACGGACAACGGCAGCACCTCGTTCAGGGGCACCGTGGCGGAGTCGTGCGAGTGCGTGCGTTTGTGTTCGAGCTCGATTTGCAGCGTGTTGCCGTTGGCAAAGCCGCTCACGCTGCTGAGTGCGTGCAGCGCCGCGAGCACACCGGCGAACACGAAGAACGTGCGTGAGGCAGGCTGAGCCGGCAGCTCGCCACCCACTGCGCACCGACCGCTCATTGCGATTCGTTCATTTTACAGCAAACGCACACTGAGTGTTACTCGGCAGCTCGTGGTGGGCTTTGTTCGTAGATTCGAACAGCATTCAACAGCAAACAGTTGGTGTTCAGCCGTGTTCTTTTGCGAAACCAGGATGTTTCACCTTTTGAATATTCGTCGCGGTTTGAACGACCAAAAACAAAACGAAACTGACTTCAGATATCAGTGTCAGACTTTGGAATCAAAACTGACATGAATCGGGCATGCGAGTACGTTTAATTACAAATGCACAACGATTATGTTGTGCCACGGCATAAATTTTTGTCAGTTATC
>JASANC010002297.1:0-17430 GCA_030248135.1 Theristus sp. LFF4_11 | reverse complement strand
TCAAAATTTTCTGTGGGGGGGGTCCACCCCCCCCACTGTTAGATAAGGGTCAAAAAAAAAAATTTTTTTTAAATTTTTTTTAAAAAAAGTAAAAATGAGCATTTTTTATTTTTTTTATTAAAATTTTTGAAATTTTTTCTTAATGTGCCCTGAAAATGCCGTTTTTGGCATAATTTTTCGAAAGTTCAACAAAAATTTTCTTTGACTTTACCTTGTCACTTAGTCTTCAACGCTGCAGGTGGTATTCTGGATTGATTTATCGACTGTTTTCAGCCTTGGTGAGTGATGATCGACTTGCGCATTGAAGTACTTGAGCGTCGCAAAGGCTAGTTCAACAAATTCCGATGTCGCTAAGGTGAGATAGAAGCAGAGAACTCACATTTACGCATCGTTTTTCAGGATCTCGAAAGGTGGAAATTGCACTGTCTGCCACTGCAAGCGTAACTTCGTTGGTTGCTCGTTGCTGTTTCGCCTCGTGTCGTCAGCGTGATCACACCGGTTTGTTGTGGAACTTGTTTCCATGTTATTTGAGGTGAATTGAGAGGCAAAACACGAGACGTGATGTCGTCGGTGGGAAAATGGGGTCGCCGAAACCAAGTCTGAAATTTTCACCCTCCTCCCATATGAGTGGGGGTCATATGGTAAGTCGGTGGCTCCTCAGATGGTGATATTCGGACTCCCTGAAAAATTCTGAACAACTTTCATTTTTAAAAAAAAAATTTAAAAAAATTTTTTTTTTAAAGAAAAAAAATAGAAAATTTTTTTTTTCTTGACATCTCTACCCCCACCCCCCCCCATGAAATTTTTTCGCTTAAATTTTAAAGGAAAACGCTAAATTTAGCTGCAAAATCTTTGAAATTACAATGAAGATGGTCAAGTTATCATATATTCAGCTTATATTATGGACTTTATAGACAAAAAATCATGATTTTCGAAAAAAAATTAGGGTGTGCAGAAAATTTTGGGGGGGGGGTCTCCGCCAGACAAAATTTCATGGGGGGTGTGGGGGGGTGTCGGCCAAATTTTCGAGGGGGGGAAGTCCGATGGGGGGGGTGCCCGGTTTTAGGGGGGGTGGCACGGTGCCCCCCCCACCCCCCCCCCACACCCGACGGTCTCTGGTGCTCTGGGGGGTGGACCCCCCCCCCCCCACCCCCCCGCCCACGGTACTGAGTCTAGTACCCGTGTCGAGGTAAAGGGGGGGGAGGGAGGTACACGGGTATCTGCCCGTGCACGGGCAGCATTTTCGGCTGAGGGGGTGGACCCCCCCCCCCCCCCCCCGCACTTTCGCTACTGTGGGCGAGGGGGGTGGGGGGGGGTACCCCCCCCCCCAGAGCACCAGAGACCGGCGGGTGGGGGGGGGGGGGGGCACCGTGCCCCCCCCCCCGAAAACCGGACCCCCCCCTCGAAAATTTGGCCGACACCCCCCACACCCCCCATGAAATTTTGTCTGGCGGAGACCCCCCCCCCAAAATTTTCCGTACACCCTAAAATGTTTTTCGAAAATCATGATTTTTTGTCTATAAAGTCCATAATATAAGCTGAATCAGTAGCGAAAGCGGGACCTCGGGTGAGGGGGGTGTTTGCCTAATTTTAGAGGAGGGGGGTCCGGGGGTCAGGTGCCTTCTCGGTGAGGGGGGGGGCTGCACGGGCAGCAAATTTTCCTGAGGGGGGGGGGTGCACTGGCAGAAAAATTTCGTGAGGGGGGGGGGTGCACGGGATCGCACGGGTAATACCAAATTTTTGCCTTAGAAAAACACAGAAATTCTTGTAAAATACAGAATATTTTGTGCAAACAAGCTGCTTGTTTGGTCAGAAACAACAAAATATATGCAGGGACAGACACAAACGTCAAGAAAAATGCAAAAATTACGGTATTTTTGGAAAAAATTGAGAAGAGATTGACCACCGTGAGGGGGGGGGGGTGCGATCCCGTGTTTTCTCGCGGAGGGGGGTGGGGGGGAGTCTAGTACCCGTGTCGAGGTAAAGGGGGGAGGGGGGGTACACGGGTATCTGCCCGTGCACGGGCAGGATTTTCGGCTGAGGGGGGGGGGGGTGGACCCCCCCCCCGCCCACCCCCCCCGCACTTTCGCTACTGCATACCCCCCTTCGAAAATTGTTTTGGGCCCACGGTACTGGACTGGACCATCCACTCCACACTCCTCCCTTCCCTCCCCTCTCGAAATTTGCTAAACACCCCACCCACCCCCCCCCCCCCTACATGGACCTAAGTTACAGTGACACCCCCAAAAATTACTGTGGAGCACAGAAAAATTGTTTGGAACGAGAACCACGACCTGGGTTTGGTGGATCCATCCACATGCTGCAAAGGGTAGGTCCAAATTGGCGTCGAAGGATAATTTTCATGAAAGTTTTTGCCAATTTTAAAAACTAAAACAGATTTATTTTATTCTGAAAATGCCATATTCGAATTTAGCGCGTCAGCGCGGTTCGAATGCACCTATTTTTGTTGACCATCGGATTTTCCTCCGCATTTTGAAAAAAAAATTTAATTAATTAAAAATATTTTTTACAATTCTCAGAATAGGTCCTAAACCTAATCCCTAAGCAAAGCCTGAACCTAATCCTAATCCTAAGTTCCGCCCTAAGCCTAAGCCAAGCCTTTCTAGAAGTGCGGTGCATGAGCAAATGGTGCACGTGACCACTCCAGCAAGGGAATCCATTCCATAATCCTAATCCTGTTTAAACATGTAATTAGGGGGCTTTTTCGAACCCTTAGTCAGAAGAACCACATTTGATGCGCAAACGCCTCCCGATTGACTCCCGTATGACGGCACTTTCCATATTTTGTTTCGGAAACTTCATTTTATCCCATTTTTAAGCCGATAAATGCCTCGTCTTGCGATTGCCATAGAAAATTTGGATGGCAGTTTCATGTGAGTGTCCCACATTTCAACACCGTGAAATTCGTCTGCTGACGTTTTTTGTGTTTCGCAAAGTCTGAACTGAACGAATTTCAAACTTCGTTCAAATCTTAGCCAAGCCAGGACCATTATTGAGCTCATTAAGAGGAAAAATGAACAGTTGAGCCCTCTGTTGTTTCATGCTTATCCAAACTTTAAAGCACGTCTAACAACAACAAAATCATCACACATGTTTAGAAGACAATTGGGAACACAGAAAAAGGCTCGCACCACTGGGTCAGCAGGTATATTTTTATCATATGCTTTTTCCCACCGAGTTTTGCGAAATCATCATCAACGTCGATGTCTAAGTCAAAGGAAAAAGCTAACAGCACGACAGCAGAAGTAGAAAGCCTAAAAAATCAACCGAGTGACCTAAAACCGGATCAGTCTCAGCCGCAATCCACTGACACACAACAAAACGAAAATGTTCGACAGGAAATGAGATTGTTACCAGGTAATTGAATATTGTTACAACTGATGAACGAGTTGCCAGCAGTACCAAAGCAAATTTTCGAGGGGGGTGCCGAAAATTTTTCAGTGGGTGTCAATCATGGTGTACAGCGACACCTCCAGGCGTGGGCGATGGGGTGGGGTGCACTATTGTAGAAACATTTCTGGGGGGTGCACTGTTGTAGAAACATTTCTGGGGGGTGCACACCCCCCACCCCACCCATGATATTTTTTCGCTTAAATTTTGAAGGAAAAACGCTAAATTTTGCTGCAAAATCTTTGAAATTACAATGAAGAATGTCAAGTTAACATCTATTTAGCTTATATTATGGACTGTAGGACAAAAAATCATGATTTTTGAGCAAAAGTTCATGATTTTTGGATGGTTTGAGAAAATTGTTGGGGTGTCACTGTAACTTAGGTCCAGGTGGGGGGTGGGTTGGTGGGTGGAGTGTTAGGGGGTGGGTGTCGCGTGCCCCCCCCACCCCCCCCCCACGTCTTCGGTACTGGTTGCCAGTCACTTGGCAAGTTGACAGAAATAAGAATATTGTATTTCGGCATTGGGAACATTCGAGTGCACATTGTGAAAGTCTGCCAAACCAGTGCTCAGATTGGATTTTACGAAAGATTGCTCGAGTGAAAACATAATGCTAAAATGAACCTATGTATTGCGAAAACCAAAGGATTTTCAAAAAAAGAAGTGGACAGAGCGTGCGAAGTGTATTGTGGAAATTTATTTTCACCCAAAAAAGGCGAACAAGATTGGTGGGCGTACGTGAACGAGCAGCTGGTGCGACTGCGGCGCAACGAAATGCGCGAGTACCCGCGGCGGGTGCAGTTGAGCTGCATGCAGATGTGCTGTCTGCGGCTTCAATGCTGCCGACGTCAGTCAACCGCCTCCGATGGCGATCACGCCGCGTCGCGGTCGCCCGAGAAGAAACCGCAAATGTGAGCACGGGTCGGTGTCGTCCTCGGTGGACAAAGCGGGCCAACAAACAAAGAACGGCCAACAAACGCAGATAAGGAAAGTTGAATTGATGTGAAGTGGAAACGGTGGTGCGGTGTGCATTTACCACCGGTGAATGGGACATGACACGGGACACCATCGTCTTGTTCAGTTGTCCATTTGATCTCCCGTTCAGTACAACGTGGGTTTTCGCACTTGTTGCGTGGTGGCTGCTTTGTAATTATTAGGTAGTTACATACAATGTAACTTATTGATAAATACAGCTTTCAATTCAGTAAATATTTTAGAGCGATGCTGAAAATCTTTTTTTTCAGCTTTTCTTTGTATGATACAGAAACTCCGCCAGAACGGCACCGTCCACGGGTGTAACTAGCGACTTCAGTATTCCTGTTTACGACACTTAACATTGATGACGCGCAAAACACCGTGGAATCTGTGTCACTTTGAAGATGACTAATTTGGTAAATGAAATGGTACTGATTCTTTTCAAAAGTGATTTTTTTGTGAAACCTTTCTCTGTAAAAAAACAGTATCTGCAAACAGTAGTCTTTCTCTCCGCAGGTAGAATTGTATAGTTCGAACAAAACCACAATAATAATAACAAACATAAAAAAATAATAAAAACATCACAGCCGTGAAACACCAAGTCGCAACAAAACGTAAACTGCATTCAGTATTAGCATCACCACTAGCATTAGACGATTATTTGTTCTGATTGTGTTCTTGTGATTTCGGATTTCGTTGTACCGATGCTGCAAAGAGGCATTTGCTGTATCATTGTTGGGCATCACAACGAACCACCAGTGGAATAATAAAGTGAATAATAATGCAATCAAATTATTTGGTAAATCTGTTAGGCGTTTCGCCAATTATTCGTTGTACGCCGACACCGTTTGGACTCGTCAGCAACGATCGGTGTCACAGACACTTGAAAAGAATCACTTAAGAAAACACATGTGATACACTTAACAAAACAACCAAAAAACTTCAGTGAAGCAACAAACTGCAAGCACACCTTGTCGTTGACTCGTTTGTGATGCTGTTGATCCTGACTCCCTTGATTTTTCCTTTTACGGCCACCCATCTTCGTTGCTCAAAACCAGAAACTGCAAGCACAGTAAATACCAAAATAAATCAACCGAACACCAGACGAAGTAAGCCGAAGAAATGAGTGTCTGAAAAAATTCCAAATTTGAAAAGTAGAACTTTATGTGAAACACGTAATTTCATGAATCCTCGAATCAGACTTGTCTTTTTGTAGCCGTTATTTAACATGATCAAGACTTGAGTTTGAACAACAGCAATAAAGTAATCGAGGTCGGAGCAAATCCGACCAAAACGGATCACTTGCCCAACAAAGGCATAAATGCCGACTTTACAATGTATGTTTGAGTCAACATGAATCATTTTATTCACACGAAATGGAAAGTCGTCAGTTTTGTCATATGGTTTAATTTTAAAAATTTCACCACATGATAATGTGAAATCAAGAAAATTGCATTTCTTTCCATCTTCAGATCCAACAATAAAGTGAAATGAAAGAAAAAAATTACTCATTTTCTGTGGTGCACACTGGACAGCTGCACGTTGAGCTCGTCTGCGAGATGAGGACGGAATTCGACAAAAACTCCGGCACTGGCTGGCTGATTGGTTGGTTCAGCGGTGCTGCGACCACGGCGCTGCCTCGCGAGCGTGATTTCCTTGGCACTGCCGCCGCTTTCGAGTCGCCAACGTCCAATGCCATTAAGGAAAGCCGATCCCGTTCAGCAGATTCTCTGTTCGAATGGTCTTGCGATGACCGTTCTTCATCGTCTTTGAACAAACTGCACGGTGGCGTTAGGGGCAGAAGCAGCGGTTGCTTGTCGTCATTGGTGGCGTCACCATCGTCAATTGGCCCTGTACTCAGCCGACACAACGCCAAACCAGGCACGAACACGCTTAGCATCGGATCGCCCCCTCGTCTGACCAAGCTTTCCTGACGCGAACGCAACAGCGACAAACTGAACAGTCCGCCGCCGAACAGCACTGCGTTTACTAACATCGTCATTGCCGCCACGCAGCCCAAGCCTGTTGTGTTGTTTTGGTTTGGTCGATCAGTTGTGGGCGGCAAAACAAAAACTTTAAATAATATTCTATCAACATGGCACACCCTTCTTTACCGACGAACACGACCATGGTGTCGTGGGGGCACTGCTCGAGTTTGTCTCTGTAGAGCTCACTACGGCAGATCGCATCAGCCATGTCTCGGGTGCGTTGGTCGAGATTCCAGAGTTCGTATTCATGCAGGTCAACTTTGTATGCGATTTCGAACACTTGATCAACTGCATAACGATTATTGCTGGTGTGGCACAGCGTTCTTTGAATTATCAATGTTCATTGTTTTCAATAATTGCAACGACGAAAACGAACCAAACAGAATCGCGAATCCAATGAGACACAGCGTCAGCTTCAGTGCAATATAGCACACGGTCAACGAAACCGAACGTGCCGCGAATGCGAATGCCGCCTGAACCAAGACCGCATAAGAATGATCGGCATTGAAACAATGCAAATCGTTTGTTTCGTTTCAAATCAATCGAGTACCGTGGATGAGTTCTGGCACATGAGAATGCCGGGAACGGCTGCGAACAGGGTGACTGCAGGTAAGACGCTGAATGCGAGCAGCGGGAGACCGAACGTCATCAGCAGCCCGACGGTGCACTCGAACGCGCAGCAAACGGTCAGCGCTGGCGGCAGTTCCAACAGTTGCATTCGCGGAAACATGAGGACTGCGGCAGAAACACGAGGAGCTTTCTTGAATTTTGCATTAACAAAAGTAGAACAATGAATGAAACTTGGAATCTTTCCTCATTCGATTCAGTTCCTCACAACCGCGGCGGGGCCAGGCGAGCTATGAGGCCATCAAAAGAAGTCTCAAACGATTTTTTGATCATGATTTTCAAAAAGTTACAGGCCGATTTTTCATCCAGATGAACAAACTGTCTATTCTCTGAGTCGCTTTTTTCAATGATTTTTTTTCTTTTCAGCCTTTCCTAAGTTTCCTTTCCTTTCCTTTCTCTTCTTTTTTTCTTTTCGGTTTTGAAGTAGTTGAAACGTTTTGCAGTGTTATTTTGAATTGCAAAAAGTACTTTTCAGATGTGTTTTGAAATTTTTTTAAACCAACTTTGTGGTTTTTATTTTGAGTTGAATGCAACAGACGAAATGAATTGGAACGGATCATCATTGACAGATTGTGAGTCAACCAAGTCAGTGTGTTTCTGTGCGGTGTGTCTTGTGTGTTTCAAGGTTGGCGTTGTGGCGCAACGTGCAGCAACAAACAAACGGCAAGATCAAAACAAACGAACTCAGCGTCGTCGTCATCGTTGCACGCAGCAAATCATCCTCTTGTTGTGCGTTCTTTCTGTCGTTTTCTCGCGAAGGCCATCCTATCACCATTTTCGCTTCCACACGATTATTGTAGTTTTTCATGATATCATTGCTCTGGGGAATCACTTGGAGTGTTGCAGCCATCATTATCCTTTTTTGATCGCTTGTGCAGTGCAATATCCGTTGTTGTGTGCGGGTTTGTTTTTGACGTGCGTGTTTTTAAATATTGCGGGCATTTAGCGCGCATTTTTTCGTGCGTATTACTTTGCCTTGCATAACGGTGCGTGTGGAGTTTTTCATCGGATGTTTACAAGGCGGTTCAGTTGAAAGAGTTTGTATCTTGGGAATTTGAGTTGGAGTTGAATGTGTTTTTTTTTTAATTTTAACTCAACAGTTTATGTTGCATGGTGGTACCGAAAACGGAAATTTTAAAGCCATTAATTCTGTTTATTCCATTAAATATACATTTAAAATTTCACTTTTTGCAAAAGAGACACGTTGCGGGCTATTTTGCGCATGAACGTTGTCAAGCACTGAAATAGCATCAATAAACAGGTGAAGTGCAATTGAAACGACCAAACACTGTGAACCAAATTTATTAAATAATGTGGATGGTCGCCAGAAATGTGCAAGCGCGAATAAATACATACTACACGGTGTTTGTTATCCCGTTAAGGTCAGAGCAAAAACTGATGAAAAGATAGGTATGGCCTATTTTTTTTAAACGTGTCCCACTGAAATGACGTCATGTGCCACAAAACATGCGCTTGTCGTTCACAGCAAACCTGACTATCCGTTTAGCCGATTTCTTCTTGTAAACAAATAGTGAATGTCGAATCAGTCACACCAAACTGAAATTTTAGTGCCTGTACTTTGACAAACGGGCGTTTTTAAATAAAATGACGTCACGTTAGTCCGGACACGTTTGAATAAATCCACAATACTTGTATGGCACATTAAAGTATCAGCGGTTCTCCGAACAGTGAAAATGTGAAATTTCAAAACCACCAGTTCATTTCACTGATCGCAAACAGTTTCAAACCAGCGTCGGCAACGAGAGTAGCGACGCTGATTGTTGCAGTTCGGTCTGTGCTGGCCTTGGTCTGGTGGCTTCTCGGTTGTCCACCGACTCACATCGACTTTGCTCGTTGCGTCTCAGTCGCGGCGGAACGGGCGGCGGCTGCCGGCGAGGTCTGATCGCCTGACTTGGCTGAATCGTTCGACCGAACGCTGCGGTCATCGATGCGCGAAACATTTTTTTCATTGACGCTGGCTGTTGTTGTTGAACTGTGTAACCGGCTGAATAACCGGACGGCAGTTTCTTACGGCGCAAATGTTCAGGGTAAATCTCGTGTTGTGCCAGGTGTGCCTGCACGTTCGTTGATTGAAGCGTCTTTCGTGCAGTCGACGACGTCTCTGGTGGCTTGTTCTCTTGTTGTTTCAAGTGGCTGAGATCGTCTGGCTCCAATGACACGTAATCACCGGTGATCGCACTGGTCGGCCTTGGGCGACTGTTGCGAGGCAGCGGCAACGGCGGAGGCGGCGGCGGCGGCGGCGGCGTTTTCAGTCGCTCGAAGCGCACTCGCGGCGAGTCGTTGAGGATTTCCTCGTAGATGTTTTCATCGTGCGCTGCGTTTTGGCGACGACTCGGCCGCTCAACAACACCTGCTAAGAGTCGCTGCTGGGTGATGATGCTTGTGTGCACCGGTGGCTTCGGTGGCAGCGGAGGCCGCTGCCTGATACTGCTGAAATGCACCTTTGAAAGCTCATTAGCGCGCCCCGATGGCTGCTGCAGTCGATTCGTCGTCCATCGTAGTGCGGTGTTGCGAAAGATCTCGGCAGGGAACACGTCCACGGCAAGCTCGCTTGTTGGTTGCACGTCGTCTAGGCGGTCGAGCTCGAGGGACGTGCACGAAAACTGAAATAAAAAAATAATTGAGTGAATTTTGAAACAGTTGCAGTTTGCATTTTCATCAGCGCTTGGCTCAACACGACCCCTTCAGTTCTTTTTGTGGGTAATTGAAAGTCCAGTAAAAGGGAAAATTAACAACAAAGTTCGTGCATCAATTCAAAGAGAAATTTGTGATAATTTGGTCCAACAATAACATCTTTCCCACATTCATTCCCACTTTCAACAGGAAGTGAATTCCTTTCATGAACCGTTCAAATAGTAGCAATTTACCGACCAACACAACATTTTCATGAACATGTAAATTCCTTTTTCCTAGGTTTTTATTATTCCTGAATTGAACGTTGGCGATGTCAGTTAAAGAAATGCAATTATGTTTCACATTCACTTTTGATAGAATGACAAGACTCGCAACCTAACTTCGATTCGTTGTCCATCAGTTTATTTCACAAATACAACACCGCATCCAACTCTCACAAGATTTAACTGCTCGGAAAAAAGGAATTAATCAGTATTCGAATTTGAATCAACCTTTTTTGCCACCAATAATCAACATGTACGGTACTTGCGTTTGCGCCATTGTTTGCCGAAGCAACATTGAAATTGCAACTTTGAAAAACAAGTTTCAGCTCGTTTTTGTCTGCATTTTGGTCGCAGCGACACTACACGTCAAACTGATAATAATGATTACTTTTGAATCAAATGAACAACTTTCTAATTAACAATGAACCAACGGTGTGTGGAAAAGTAGAAGTACACTCGTAAAACCCACTAACAATTGCAGTGTTTTGAATAGTTAGGTATACACTGCAATAGACACCAAAAACCTAAATATGATCTGTTGATTGATACCTTTCTCAATCAATCACCATCATCCAGTACAGTTTCAGTTGAAAGATGACACATCAACTATAAGTTACACTTGCCCTGCAGTTCTCGTTCCATAAAGTGTGTGAGAACACGGCTATTGCTAGAGCGAGTACGTTCAGCAATGTAAACTTTTTGATTTTTTTTTCGATTTGCGATTAATATGTTGCTATTGGAACGTTGCGTCGCGTGCTGTGTTTGTTTGGTCTTATTTGTGTCCTTGATCACACGAAAAAAAGAAGGTCTGAGTGGTTGAACAACTCCAGTCCAAACACATTAGTTTACTGATGTTGTGGGTTGCATATGGATTTTACCCGATTTCAAATGAAAACTTGTCAAACTTTCAGTGTGTTTTTCGACTCAGATGAAATCGAGCATCGACCCTCTCAAACAAACTGTTGAACAACTGAACTAATAGTCGTTTCGTCGTGAAAAAAATGCCATTAGCTGCTGAGTGTGACTGACTGCCAGACACATTAGCTGTGTGAACGAACGAAAAGTTCAAACTCGGTTACTAAAAGCATCTTCCCGCTCTTCACACACTTTATCAGTGTCTTTGAAGTATGAATGCATTTGTCAACATTGCGCTTCCTCATTAATTGCACAAGGAGTAAGGGCAACGTGTTTCTCACAGTTCATCATTGAGCAAAATGAACACATTCTGCAGTGCGTGGCGATGCCAACCATAAATGGTCATGCACTTACGGAATAATTACTCGCATTCAAATTTAAACAAATGTCCACGTGCGCATCTGTCGCGTTTTATGAAGGCCATGATAAATGTACACACGGAGCGCATTAATTCAACATGACGGTCTTCACCATAAATCACCATCACAATGGTGTTCTTTAAATAATCAACATTAAATCTTCGCTGTTTAGTTCATAAGTGAATGTCGAATGATCGCAACACGTATGGAAGAAATAAGTGATTGTTTATTGATAAAACCGCAATTTACAGAATAATGGCATTGCGTTCTGCCGGTTTTTTTGGTGACTGAATGATAATGAAGGTTGCTGTTTTTGTAATCATGATTCACATATATTTTTACACTGCTTCACACCACATCGCCAAACTTTTGGTGAGAAAAACAAACCCACAAACTTTGTAAACAAAAACGAGAGGTGAACGTGGTATTGATCAAACTCGCACACCACATCAAAATCGATCCGATTCAATAAAAACCCGAAGCTATCTGGTTTCATGTGGGGGAGGAATGGAGGCTGAGTGTTCAGTTCACTAGTGCCCGCGAAACAAAAGGGGACAGTCTCTGAGCCCCACGCTGTCTTGAGAGCACCAGTGTCCTGCGCCCCATCACGATTTATTTTAAAACTGTGCGGGGGCCTGATTGCGCAAGCATGCCAGTATTGAAAACAACGCAACAAACCCGTCCATCATCGATGTCGTCAATGTCGTCCGATCGTTCGTGCGTGCCGTCGGATGCGGTCAACGGTGGCGATGGCGGCAGTCCGGCGTCACGAGTGGCGTCACAAGTGGCGTCATCGTCCACCTCGCCAGTGGCACGTCTGAATATGACGTCAATCTCGGCCTCGCACGACGTCAGTCTGCTCGCGCGTCGCCTCTCGCAGCCGCAGTCGTCTCGCGATTTGATCGCTTCGCTGCGCTCGTTGTTGGCACAGTGGCTGCGGCGTAGATGCTGCCGATAGCCGTGGTCGCCATCGTCGAAACAGGGACTCCTGGTGGGAAATTGGTAGTCGCGAAATAAAATGAAATGAAATGAAAGTCGATGTTGTTTTTACTCGACTGGTTGAAGTTGGAGATGAGCTAATTTTGTGAAAGGTTGTAGTTTGAAAGACCGTTTGAAAGTTTAGTTTGAACGACCGTTTGAAAGTTTAGTTTGAACGCCCGTTTGAAAGTTTAGTTTGAAAGACCGTTTGAAAGTTTAGTTTGAAAGACCATTTGAAAGTTTAGTTTGAACGACCGTTTGAAAGTTTAGTTTGAACGACCGTTTGAAAGTTTAGTTTGAACGACCGTTTGAAAGTTTAGTTTGAACGACCGTTTGAAAGTTTAGTTTGAACGACCGTTTGAAAGTTTAGTTTGAACGACCGTTTGAAAGTTTAGTTTGAACGACCGTTTGAAAGTTTAGTTTGAACGACCGTTTGAAAGTTTAGTTTGAACGACCGTTTGAAAGTTTAGTTTGAAAGACCGTTTGCAGTTTGAAACTCACGCGTTGTGTCGCCCGTCATCGTCGTCTTTGCCGTTGAGCGCACTTTGAGCGCGAGTCGACGCAACACTCCGCAAGCTTCCGTAACCAGTGCTGTCACTGAACAGACTGCTGCTGCTTCGTCGTGCAGATAGTTTGCTCAAGAGTCTTGACGTGATCGACGTTTGGGTGTTGCTGCTGCCCGAAGCCGCTGCTTGGTTGCGATTCAAACTGCCACCGCCTCCGCCCATGGTCGCCAACGTCGTTTGCTCCTTCTGCCACCAGCGGCGGTCAGCGGTCGCCGATTTGTGGAAGAAATTCATCTTCTTCAAAATCGAAATCGCTCTAATGAGTGGTCATGAGATAACGATCACTTTTCGTTAAATATTCATGGAATTTTCTGAGTTTTCCAGTGCAATAATGTGTCTGTCAATCATGGCGATGTTGTTTGGAATGATCTGAAATTGTGATTGCGCCAAAATAACGTTTTTGCTCTGTGTAAACGCCCGTCAATTCCGCTCTGTCACGCAACAGACGCAAAGTATTGCAGAAAAGTTTTTCAAAAAAAAATTGAAAAACTTTGTGTTCGCGCGTGAAAACGCAACTGGCGGATGTGACGACAATAAATAACAACGCATCGTGGATGGGATGAGTGTTGTTTTCGGGAAACGGCGCATACACACCAGAAAGGCGGCATGAAGAAATTGATGACACCGAAGAACGAATAAAATAAAAACGACCACCGCCTCGACAGAATATGATACGATCACCATCTACACATAAGTACACACTCTTATGCGCGCAGCAATCACATATCGATCAAAAGATAGCAACTGCTCAACGAACACAACTGACTGACTGTCGGTGATGCATCCATGCATGTGATGATGTTGTGTTGCTGTGCGCTGATTGGCTGTTGCATGCGTGTGCGTTGATGTTGATTGCAGTCAACACACACACACACACACACACCGTTATATACGGGTGAGTGTGTTGACTGAGAACTGACGGGCGGTTATGAGAAAGCTGTTCGAGCGTAAGCAATTTGCCGCATTGTGCGTCGCCGTTGGTGGCCTGCCCGCGCTTGCTTATTGCGGATCAAGGCCACTCGTGCTGCCATAACCTGTCCGATTCGGTCAACAAAAGACAACCATGAGAAGCTGCACGCAGCTCTGTCGTGCACTAAAGGTGAACATTTGAGTCTTAATAAACAATGCGTTTGTTTGAACAAAACGATTTTGTTCCGAACAATTTGTCATTGTTGCACGGTAGAGATCTGTCGGGTTTGACCCGAGCAAAGCAAAGACCTGTTTGGGGAAGCCACTCCGCAGTCTCTGGCGTGGCAATTGGCGCCTAGTCACAGGCAAACAGGATTTTTACTGATTTTGCAAACAGTCCAACGCGACCTGAAAGCACGCCTGCTTGCAAGTCCACCCGTGGTAATCTACTTCACACATCTTTGCTTGCCATTACCACCGTGAGCAAATATGCTGAACAAATACCGAACGAGACTTTAAGCAACAAAATGTTGCATTGATGTAAAAACGGACGAGCAAAAACGGCACTTCTCTGTGGAAAATCGTACCGCGCTGTGTGCAAACAACCTGCATATGATTGAACACAATTCGTGGTAACTGAGACGATTTGGTTTGAATAATCAAACAAAACAACAATGAAACGCGTGTTCAAACAACATTGAACGGGTTTATATACTGAGGAGAAACTGGACTCGCAAGAAAAAAGGTTTTTGCTGACAACTGAAGTCAAATGAAAGGCAACGCCGCAAGAAACTATGTTTTTTTTTTTAAAACGACGCAACACAACTTTTGTGAGTTTCGTTGAACTGTATTGCTGCTGGTCCGTGGCGATTATAACAGTACAGTACATTAGAAACTGTAATAAAACAATAAACACCAATAAAATAAACCGAAACAAAAATAAACTGCGTGCAAATAGGAGCTCTTGTGTCTTTTGCAGTGTCTGGCAAATTAAACTATCACCTGATTAAATTTGAACTGGGTGAAACCGTAACGCCAAATGCAATAAAAAACTCGTCAAGACAGAGAAAGTGATGATAAAATAACAATCTACCATCATTACCGTATTACCTCTATTAAACCCCCCAAAAATTAAACCCCCCCCCCAAAAATAAACCCCCACCCCCTCGACAAGTTTCCAAATAATCCCCCCCCAAAAATAAACCCCCATGGGGGTTTATTAGAAACCTGTTTGAAACACATACCTAGCGAATTCAGTGGCTGAATGCAGTGACATTGGTGAAATTGTGCTACCAAAGGCCCCAAAGGGATGAGTTAGTGGTAATTTCATTACAAAAGGCTGTTACAAAAGGAAATCTCTGTGATAAGTAGAAGTTTCTGCGACTTCCTTCCTGCCATGGAAGGTATTTTTGCCATTTTGCCCACCCCTAAAAATGGTTTCCAAATAAACCCCCCCCCCCAAAATAATCCCCCCCCCCAAAAAATAAACCCCCACCCCCAGAAGTCGCTAAAGAAATAAACCCCCATGGGGAGTTTATTAGAGGTAATACGGTATACTAATCAGCATCCGCATCTTAGCATCCATTACACACAGAACAATGGAGTTTTGGGAAAAAAAATCATAGTCACTACTACTGACAAATGCAGAGTGCAACCAGTCAGATGTATTGAACACAGACTAAATGGAATAATGGATTTGCAGAAACAAAAACAAATAATCAGTTTCAAAAACTGCACACATCGATAATGGAGCACACACGTTGACATCGCAGACGTTGACGTACGTTTGTGGGCCGATGTGTCTATTTGCAGATGATAAAAATAAATGAACACAAACACCGTCTGTGGATGTTTTGGATTCAAAAAGAAGCAAAAAAAACGTTAGGCTCCGTGAAGCCACATTGCAAATCGGAACGTTCGCAGTGCGTGCGCGTTAATTTGTCTCACCGGTGCGCGCCCGAAACAAACAGGCGTCACAAAAAGCGATACTGCTGCTGGTGCACAAACGCGCAGCAGACGACGTTTGGAAGAAATAACGTTTATGTGGTGAACGATGATGAGATGCAGCAGGGTAAGATCATCTGTCAAGGCCAGTGTGTCTGCATAAATGATGCATTTCGCACATGTTCAGTGTTCCATGGTATCGCCTTCGTTATCAACGAAAATGTGCATTCAAAATCTTTAGCAGCAGCAGCAGGCTGATGTAGAAAGCGAAAAGAACTCTCGTCTTATCTGATCTGAGCTGGTTGTGTGCGCATTAACCAAATCAACACATTAGACCACACTAATCCGATTTCGCGGGCGCAGGTGGAAATCTGTTTATTGTTGAGCCAAAAACTGAACGGTGTGTTTTTCAGACACAATGGATTCGCGCATTTTGTTACAAAATCTCTTTTTCATAACACTAGCACATGTGTCGAACGAGGCCAAGGCGAGCTTTTTCTTCCGATTACGCTAATACGCTAATAACTCCGATGACGAAAATTATGCCTGATATTGTCTCAGAAACGAAATATAAATTTCCAGCTCACCAGTGGGGTGCTTTGTGCTTTCTGCAGCTGCACTAGCAACAAACCGGCAATATTACATCGCTCATGTCAAAGATGTTTTCGATCGTTATCAATGAGCGCGCCAGTTTTAGTTTAAAAAAAGTTGAATTAAAAAAACGTAAAATAGGTTGGTGAAACGCACCGTGGTGTTGTGCTGTGACAACGCTGCATGACTTGTTCAATTTATTTGTGAAAATACTTGAAAAAGTATCATGAAAAACTGCAACTTTGTGTTTTCAGCAAGTTTCAATTCATTTGCAAAAAAGGCAATACAGGGAAAAAAAACGCTTTGAATTCCATTGCATCACAAAATGCGGAAGAACAGTCACTTGTTTATGTGGCAATGATACTAACATTGCTTTCAAAGCCGCATCTTTTTGCAAAAAGCCGCAAGCAGACTGGGCCGCACACAAAATGATCACACACACACACACAAATTCTCATCATGATTTCAAATCTAGATAACCAAAAAATATCAATATCACACTTTTGAAATTGGAAAAATATGTAGCAGTAATTTTTGTGGCAAACGGCGTCATTACGCGGCTATTTATCGTGTGCAATGAACGTGGGTGACACATTGACGTTTTCCACCAATAAGTTGTGATTGTGCAAAAGTTATGCGATTGGTGTGACACACAGAATTCTTGAGTCAAGTCGTCAGTCCCGGGCTATACACGTAGCCATTCGTGAACACGTGGACGAAAGATGCGCATACGAGATCTATATGCCAAGACATAAAAATTATTTTAAAAAAAATATGAGCCAGGCTTTTTAGCAATAGTTTCGTAATACTTTTCATTTGAGGTTGCATTCCTCACATCAAGGAACTGCAATTCGTCAGATTGTTTTAAATCCAAAGCTACAAAAGCAACCAGACACGAGAAAACCGAGTTTACTCTTTTTCCGAAATCCAGGCGAAATACCCCCGCCACTGGTTATATGTGCCACCGCAAGATGCAGATTATAGCGAACACAGCTGATGCTGTAATATTTTGTCGCCGTCAATCAACTCAAACATCGCCGCCATGTGCAGCTGAAGAAGCCAAAAACAAGCCGCACCAAAGCCAGCAATAACAATGCCTGTTGTCGTCATTTCTTTAAGCCATCGCGAGAAATTCCGCAATTATTTTGCGCAAAATAAAACCAAGTTTGGCTTGCAGGTCTGTGATTCCACATGGCTTTTTATGCAGGGTGGCGCAAAAGTATAGTTGTCATCAATTGAAATGCCGCGA
>JASANC010002295.1:0-87403 GCA_030248135.1 Theristus sp. LFF4_11 | reverse complement strand
TCAGTGGCTGAATGCAGTGACATTAGTGAGAATTATAATACTGCAAAGGCCCCAAAGGGATGAGTTGTGACCAATTTCATTACAAAAGGCTGTTGCAAAAGGAAATCTCTGTGAAAAGTAGAAGTTCCTTCGACTTCCTTCCTGCCATGGAAGGTATTTTTGCCATTTGCCCACCCCTAACATATGTTTCCAAATAAACCCCCCCCCAAAAATAATCCCCCCCCAAAAATAAACCCCCACCCCCAGAAGTCGCTGAAGAAATAAACCCCCATGGGGGTTTAATAGGGGTAATACAGTAGTCTTCCTTGTGTGAAAACTCAGTTGCCAAAGCGGTTGCTTTTAAAAACACTCGTACTGTGCGTGCGTTCATGTATTAGCGTAAAGTGACTCAACTGCACGGAGTATGGTCACTTTCGTATTAGGTCTCAACCAGTTCTAGCTTACTACAATCGTTGACCATTCTTTGACGATCAGGTTCGTGAACAGTAAGATCGTGTTGTAAGTGGTTAGTGTGACGTACCCTAAAACGACTGAAGCCTTTCCGCTGTGTGACAAAAGATGTTTTCACATGTGATTTTTACGTTGATAAACAATCATTTTTTGAATAGCAATACAACTTTTCAGAGCACTGAAGAGATTTATCAAAGAACAATTTTTCTGTAATGCCATACAGTTAAGTTACAGTTTTTTGCTTCTCCATAGAGAGATCATATTATTCTGTCCTGATAAACTCAATCGACGTTTTTTTCTGCTTTTTCTGCTTTTTTTATTTTTGGCTTCTGATGACGCTGTGTGCTGCTGTGAGAACAAAATTTGTTTTTCAAAGAATGTCACAGATTCTATTATTTTTATTGTTTATTGAGTAGTTTCCTTTGCAGTGGGTGGTTCTAGACGCCTTGGTTTTGTTTGGTTTGTTGTTTATCCGTTTTCAACCAATATGATAACAAAAATCGTGTCGTTTTGCAAATTGCGATACACAAAAGAAACCGCAATAAGATGACAACATAATTGCTGAAGTTCGGATTCGTTCTTTATTCTTTTAAATTCGTTCAATGAAACGAATTGATGAAGGTGAACATATTTTTATCATTTCGTGATCTGAAAGTTGTTATGGTCAGAAATCCGTGGTCTATCATAATAACTAAAACAAAACGAGAATCAAGATCGAACCGATTTAATGCCAACTGCCAAATAATTACAATATACAACTTCAACCACATCATCCCAAGCTACCAAACAAATACACGCAGAAAATTTTTGGGTAGTAAAGATTACAGTCAGTCTCAATAAATCAGTCCATTTGCCGTCACCTCTGTATGTCTGACTGGCTTTCAAGAAAGAGAAATATGAAAAAAAACATGACATTCACGGAAAATATTATATTTTACCAATTTACACAAACGGCAGAAAACTTATTACAGTTTTTCAAAGCACTTAAAATGAAAAGAAAACTTCAGATAAACTCTTTTTCTGTTGACGACGGCGAATCGTCAGCTGATTGGTTGGCCGACGGCAGCTCTCTCACGTATGACAATGGGAAATAGCCGATCTGAGTTTCAAGAAAAAATATCAGTCGAAGCAGCAGCCACGCAACTTTGCTACGCAACTACTACTGCTGATTATTGATGCTGTGATTGATCAGTGGCGTTGGCGCGTTTTAAGCGGCATTCATGATGATGAGAAACAAATGTGAAAACACAGCTGCGCAAATACTGCTTCATGAATGCTGGTGCTTGTTCAGCAATTGTTGCTTAATTCCAGATTTACTAAACCACAAAATACCAACAACTTCTAAATAACTGAAACAAGAACTGCCGGCACCTTTGGCTGGCCGAACACCTTTCCCTTCCACCAGCCCTTGTCGGCGCCCTGCTTGCTCAGCACCATCAAACGCTGGCCTCTGACCAGCGACAGCAAATTCGCGTCCGTCCCTTCGTAGTCATGCTCAACAATCTGAACAAACGTCACTCAACATTTTATAATTGAATTTTCGCCGAAATTTTCGCGGTTCACTCGTTTATCTGCGTTCAGAAAAGCACTCAGTCAAATTATTCCCTCTTTTCACGAGCGCACGCCCATGCAGTATCCGCAAATCATGAATCACTGAAAAGCAACACGCCAGCAAAACAGCAGCTGTTTTGTGCTTGATAATGCCGCCGGCAAACTGCCCGTTCTGTGTGCATGTTCAGATAGAAACACATTAAAACACGTGAAAAGCAGCTGGCTTCGTGGCTGCCTTTCGATTTTCATAGTTTTATCAGCCAGTAAATTTGTGTGCGAAATTCAAGACTTACAGGCCACAGGAATTCAGCTGAGAATATTCGATTGTTTTTTTTTCAGATTAAACAGCTCGAACTGCACTGCATTTTTCAGAAAAACAAGTTTTTTAAAAGTTTTCCGTTTTGTAATAAACTTAAAAAATTTCTGAAAACTTACCGCGTCACAAAGGATGTGCGAAACCAAAGGCGCCCTCAAAGTTGTGTCCAAAGCGTTGAAGCTTTCGTGCAAATTGTGTGTTGTGTAATAAGTGATCAGTTCCTGGAAAAATCACAAAAGTGATTTGAGGTAAACTCATTTGAATCCAACAAAAACGCAAGCAAACAAAACCCAAAATGGCGAAGACGGGAAGATTGTGCATTTTAGTGTGTTCATGTTGCACAAGCCCAATCACAATCATAATCAAACACATACACACACACACACACGCCACAACATTGCGTGAGCAGCATCGTATATTGCAGTGCGCTTGTTTGTGTTTATGCAACTAGACCGATGTTGAAGGAACCACACGGTCGCAAGAAACAAGCTTTATGGGGATCAAAATTCGAATTGAGCAAAAACAGTGTATCGAATTTGCAACAATGTTTGAATAACTATCTAGATATAAATTTTTCACAACTCACGGTGATGCTGTTGAAATATTGCGATTGGTCGAGATAGAAGCGGTGGTCTTCAGCAACTTCGATTTTCACGTGTTTCACCTCTTTGTTGAAGCTGAAAAAAGCGAAATCCCAAAACTTATCACAGTTGGAAACTTGTAAATGTTCAAATGTACAAACTTCAGAAAACGATCACTTCAAATATGCTCACCTCAGGCTGATTGCGTATCTCTGTTGTTTCGCGCTGAATCTGACTAGATATGTGCCGTTTGGTAAGCCTGAAAAAGGCTGCCACTTGCCTTGGAAATAAACTTTGTGCGATCGAAAAACGAAATGCAAGACGCTATTCACAAGCCAAGTCATACCGAGTGCCAGAGCCAGCAAAGAAAATCCATCCCAGTTTCTTAGTGAACAAAACTAAGGTGTATACATACATCCACCTAGCTGCAAAATTCTAGTGTATGAGCGAATAACGTCCTAACATACGCCTGGCAGCAAAATTTTAGGTGTATCTGGAAATTTTTGAGTGTATTTTTTATACATCTCATATACGCGTAACCGTGAGTGCAAGAGTGCAACCACATGAGCACTACCGACACCGTGTGCACACAATAACAAACAAACACACTGGCAGGCAAACGTTGCCACGCGCGCAATGCATTATCGCAGGTGCCTGCCAGTGTGTTTCGGTGAATTCATACTCAACAAATTGAAGAAAAAGTGCGCGGTCTTGCACAGTAAGACCAGCAACCAATTGACAACAAGCGAAACGAGTGCACCGATGAATTCAAACCGACCAATCAGCGCAGCCTCGGCGTCTTCACGCCCAATGGCGCCCATGAACCAGTCGAAGCCGGTGAGGTCCTCGAGGTTGATGTAGCCAGCGACAGGCATTTCTGCAAACAACATAAGATTAATGAACTGCGCTCATTTCAATTGAAATCGTGAAATGAAAATACGCCACCGCCAACAGTTTCACACTGCTCAGTGCTCCGCTACCAAAAACCCAATCCCACCATTATAGCACCAATATGGTGAAAGGCGCCATTGATCGATCGACCGTTAAGAATCATTTAGACACAACAAATCCAATCAGCTGGTTGCATTTGCAACCTGCACCTGCACTTTTACTCGGTTCGTCTTCCACAACGGCCATAATGTGCTCTTCCAGACAATGTCCATTTGAACGTTTGATTATCAACAAACAACGGACACACGAATGAAGTGAAGCTGACAACACCGAACCAGGCAGTCCGATGCCGCCACTAGATCGATTCGATATAAAACTCGAGTTCCTCGAGTGTTGATGTTGCTGCGGCATGTTGTTGTGATCGGCGACGTTCGCTGTGTTCGCCGTTTGTGGTGTCCATTGTCGCAGCGACTCCGCCCGTCTGCACGAACTGCCGCCCGATCGGGTGGTGTCGATCGAGCCGGATGGTGACAGCTGTAAAATGCGGTATGCTTTGAAACAATCGCTGCAGTCGTGTGGGCATTCCGAAGGTTTTGCGCGTTCGTGGTTTTTCAAGTGAAAATGTTGCATGTTCGCCAGTGTGTTTGTGTTTAATGGATGGACTTGCAAACATCGACTGTGCGTGACACATAAAAATCCGATGCGTCTCCAATCGTGATCAGCATCAAAGCATCACCGACCATCGAGACACAGTTCGCCGGGAACAGGCCCGTGCGTCCAGCGCTGCTGCCTTCGATGACGCGCCCCTGCGAATCGACAAAATTAAATTCAAATGTCAACTAGCGTGAACCGCTCAAGAAACGCTAATTAGCTGATGGATAGATCAACCAATCAGCTGTTTGCAACCAACCAATTCAGCCGAATGTGTGCAATGAAATCAATCAATCAATCAATTCAGCTACTCACCCTGTACCACCCGTCCACACTCGTATGGGTGGAAATGATTTCAATCAAGTCATTCGCATTGAAGCACAGCATGTCTGGCCCGCCATTGTTGCCGAGGAAACCTTGCACCGCCCGAAGACGGCGTGCACTCGCTGCAAGTATAGGCGCTTTATTGGAGCCGGTCAGAGTCAGACAGCGATGACGTCATCAGCTATAGTGTTAGTGGCTAGTCAAACGACAGCGCAGTTTCTCAAACTCACACCACACTGATACACAGATTTCATCTTGCTTGCGTCCTCCACACACAAATCAATCGGTGTAGCATTTGAATCCACCACCACTCATACGATAACACTAACAGACCGCACCTTCAGAACGGCAAAAAAACATTAATTTGTCGAAAATCTGAGAATCCGACCACACAATTCTCCATGTTTCACCTGTTGTCGGGGTGTTGAAGCTACGCGTCCGTGAAACGGAAGGCATCGATTGAACGCGCTTGGTCGTGTCGCACGCGCCAGCCTCTCGGATGCAGTCGTGGTGAACGGACAGTTGGCATCCTGTGAATCAATGCAGCACACACTTCGTGCCAGTTCACGTGACTATCCTGTTTTCTTGTTTTGATACCCGCTGGGCGCTGAGAACGTTTGCCAAATTGCAAATAGGAATAGTTTGTTGATTGCTTGCTTTAATAGTCCTTGTCTGAAGACAGCGCACTGGCCGCATGCGCGCCCAGTCGCAAACAAACGACACCAGCAAACGTGCGCTGCTCCAGTCGACTCAAATATTGCATTGCTCGAATGTCTGTGTGTGTGTGTGTGTGACAAAGGAACATCGAAAACACGCGTGAACAAACGTGCACGGCATTCCAAGGCAGCCGCTGCACATCAAGTGAAAGTTTTCAATGTTGAGAATTGTTGTCCGCCCACAAGCACGTGCATCCACTATTTCGGTGAGCACAGTTGGCAATTAACACGATAAAGTCGCAGAAAACCGCCCCCGAAAACCCGGAAGCGAGACAGGCGACCAACGCTGGCATTTGTATCCCTGAAAGAACAGGCCACGCAGCAGATGCGCGCAGCAGCCGCACTCTGTCGCGTCGACGAACGAGTGAAACTGAAAGTCGTGCTGCGAGCTGGCGAACGCCATCGGGTGAATGTTGTCGCTGCAAATTGCCAGAGAAACGCAAGTTTGATGTTCGCTCAAAAAGACGAAAATGTTGCGCCAAAGCAGAACGTTATGTTCACATTCGTTCAATTTGTTCGCTGCAGATATGCAGCTGAACGGTATGGATTCAGTTTTCGGAGTGGAAATCATCCAGTCAACCAAGCACCACGGATGCATAATAGAGCAGCCGAGAACTGAACTGCACGAGCAACATGAACAAAAACCAAGAAACAGGCAGAGTGCTCTCACAAGGCCGCCTGGATCGCCGACACCCACGCGACTTTCTGTTCCTCCGATTTCACTTGCATTTGGAGCACGTTTGAGTGTTGCTCGTGGATTAGGTACCAGGTGAACGCGCTCGGCTGCAAAAAAAAACATCACACAAAATCACGACCATCAATACGGAGTGGCCACGTTTCGTTGCAATGCCGGGGCACCGCATCATTTACCACCACACCAACTGGTAATGTTATTGGAAGACGGAAAAGACATTTAGAATAGATTTTTTTAAAAATCTGACTCGAAAAACTTGCTTCTTCAGGTCACACTCACTGTCTCTCACATTCAGATTGTTTTGTATCGTACCAAGCCAGTTGGATAAAAACAAAAAAAACGCAAAAAACCAAAAAAAACAAAGATTTAAATAGTGCAACCTTTTGCGATGATTTCATCAAGAATGACGATTTATTGTTGTTGTCGAGCTCGTACGAGTCCTTCAACGCGTACTGCAGCAGTGAGACGGCATACTTGAAACTGTAGACGTTGTTCTTTTGGCATTTGCAGATCAGCAGCACACGGTCGAACACAAACATGTATCTGCAGCAAACAATGGGCTTGCACAATTTTGGTGGACAACAAAAGTTGCTCTGTTCTTTAATCACTAAGGCACCGTGTAAATTTCGTGTGTAAATTGATAGAAAACTCTGAAAAAGAAAACCGCTAATGAAGCCACGGGATGCTGTCTGTCTAGCTGGCGAAACCTCAAATATGTATTTCATCGAATAATGAAACCCAAAATCAGCTCCCTGATTGCAAATGTAAAGCAAGCATTCATGCGATCATGCTCACACAAAACTCACCGAGTAAAGTGCACCACTCACCTCAGCTTCCATTTGCCGCTTTTGTCCGTATGCGACAGCAACCGCAGTTCGCCGTCCTTTTGCAATCGGCCATAATCTTTCAATTCGGTGCCCTTTGGCTGAAAATGCACCAGATTGCAAAACAAAAACGTATAAAAACAAATTAATTTTTATTTTTATTTATGTTTTTATAAACAAAAGTTTTAATTGAAAACGCAGATTAAATCTGCAACTATGCTGGCTGGCAGGGCATACCAATGAATGCACCAACACCGAGCTCAACAAAAAAACTCCACAAAAGGAGCACGAAAAAGCACAACAAACCATCTGCAAATCGTGTATGCTGTCTTGAACGTCTTTGATCGTAGCTAACGTCTCACAGTCCCTCTTTACTTCGTTTATGTAGCACGAAATGTCCTGGAAATTGATTTCATAAATAACTGCACTCGAACTGCAAAACAAACACGCGATGTGTGCGCCGTGGCATTCGAATCTAGCTTGCTGATTGAGCGCATCGAGCTGGTTGACCAATCAGTGGGCTCAATTCAAGAGCACCCAGCCAGCTGTCTATAATCAATGATTTACGTTTCGATTGCAAATGTATTCACAAAACAAAAGCCAAATACAAAACAAAAACGGACCAGCATTGCATCCAGAGCGTTTTCGAGCGCCGTCAACTCCTCGTCATCGGGCGGTGTCGCTTTCACTAGTTGCTGAAATGCAAGCGTTTTGTTGCTGTGAAACGCTGAGAGGCCAACTTGAACAAAAAGTGTAACTGATAAGTGACAAGTGAAGTTTGAAAGAAGACGATCAAAAAAGAAGGTCATCATGTAAAATACGAAAAGAAAGCTCAAACGTTCGTTCAACCTTTAAGAGCAAATGATATTTCAATATTCGCTGCATCGGCACGGACAGCAGGTCCTGCAGGCGAAACTGCCGATTGTTGTTGGCGGACGCGGCCGCTTGCTGGCATTCCTGTGAAGGTTTTTGCAACGAAATATACCGGGTGTCCCAAAAAACACAACAAAAGTAAATGGCTAGTACGGCCGAGCCGACTAGTTGCATGTAAAGCCATGAAATTTGAAACGCTTATAGATACAAACCACACATTTGTTGTGTTGCAATTTTCATCTCGAATTTTTTTTTACTTTTCATTTTCAATTAAATTTCAACTTTTTACGTTTTAATGACATTTCAGCAAAAACTCGTAAAAAAAGACACTGCCAACCAGAATTTTCTGTCGTACACTGGTGCTCTCCGCCCAGAGTCTATCAAGTCGTGTCTGTGACTGCGGCAAGTGCGAGCAGTAGTTGGAATAGGCGACAAATTTTGATTTCCACCTGGAGAACAAAAAAAAACTAAAATTTAAAACAAGACCAAAAATCAAAAACAACTAGCCTATTGACCCGAGCGTATGTGGCTTGATCAATGCCAAGCCTTTTTGGTGAAGTGGCATTGACTTAGAAAGGAAAAAACAGTAACGTTTACTGAATAATAACCCTGAAGAAAATTTACCTTGTGCTGCCGTGAAGTCGCCTACGATACAATTATTTTTTAATGTATTTAAATAAATAAAAAATGCGAAGTTTATGATTTTGCTTTTTTTACCCGTTTACCTTAACCGAAGGCAAGCCTTTTTGTAAGTGAAGTAAAATTGAATAAAAAATATAAAAACTAACGTTTTTTTTCATTTACCCGTTTTAAAAGGCTAATGCTTTTTTACCCGTTTACCTAAGCCAAGCCTTTTTTTGTAAAGTGAAAATGTGAAGTTTATGATTTTGCTATTTTTACCCGTTCACCCTAACCTAAGTCAAGCCTTTTTGTAAGTTAAGTAAGATTGAATAAAAAATATTAAAATTAACGTTTTTTCATTAAAAAACACCCGTTTTAAAAAGCTAATGCTTCTTTTACCCGGTTACCCTAACATAAGCCAAGCCTTTTCTCTAAAGTGAGAATGAATAGAAGAAACAAAAAAGAGACGTTTATAATTTCGTTTTGCAGTCATTGCTTTTTTTACCCGTTTACCCCAACATGACCCAAACATTTTGCAAAGTGAAAATGAATGGTAAATGCCATTTCGACCCAATTAAAAAACTAACTTTTTTCAAAGACGGTTTTGTTACATCTTTCGCAGTCGCTCGTCCAGTTTTGAGCAGCAACAATTGCCAGTTGCCCATCGTGCGTTACGTTGAAATTATCGCTCATAACCATGGAGTATCAATTTGAAAATGAAACATGGAGTATCAATTTCAATGAAATTTACTTGTTTTGAATCCAAAGTGCAACTTGCAAAGCCGATGTCGATGTGCGTTTTGCAACCCTATTTTTAAAAACAAAAAAGTTCAAACGTTTTTCAAAGACGGTTTTGTTACATCTTTCCCAGTCGATCATCAAGTTTTGATCAGCCACATTTGCCTATGCTGCGCTGAACTGTCTCTGTTGACCAAAGAGTATCATGATGATTCCAGCTATGAAGAGCGACGTTTTGAGAAAACAATCTCATCTGGCATTAATAAAAATACGTTAAGGAAGTCGAGATGGAGTTTTCTTAAGTAGCAAAAAAGGGCGCCAATTCAAACTGCAAAAAAGTGCCACGCACAGACACTTTGTAAATTTAATAATACTAGCAAATTGACCCGTGCCTACGGCACGGTTAGCTGATAACTACAATTATCTAGATATTATTTTTGAGTGGATGTTCGCTTTTTGACCTATGCCCACGATCCGGACTAAAAATGCATTGCATTTTGATTTTGAGTTGCTTCAACCGACTGTTATTGATTTACCATAGAAATGAACGTTCATTTTCAAAGCACTCGTATCCGTCGATGCTTCTAGTTTTTGAAAATCGTAGCATTTCAGTTTTTTTTTGAAAACAGTGTTTTTTGTCAAGCAAGTATGTGATTTTGCTGATTTTATTGTTGTGGATTCATAACCTGATTTAGTCACCGTTTCACTTATTACTGTGTGGTTTGGTTAATTAATGCTATTTCAGCATCATTCAGAGCCACAGATACTATTTCTTAACTTGCCAATCATTTTGATAAGAACCGCTGTTTTTTCTAATTCAGCGTTATATTCTTTGATCTGCAAGTAACAGTAGCAACACAATCATAACAGCATTGCTATTCAAAATATGAAAAAAAACAATCATTTTTAATCACCAACAAACAACTGCCATTTAAAGTATCAAGATAAACTCTGATATGTTACCTAATACCTTCTTCAATGTCGCTTAATTGTCGTTTTATATTCTTCTTTGTATTCCACTGTCATTCCCGTTCAAAGTATCAAAAAACATAATGTTCTTTGATCAGCGACAATTAACAGCCATTCCCCTCAAAATATCAAAAATCAATTTTGTTTTGTTAGCTTTTTCATGTCGTCAAATGTCGTTCAACTACCATTCCTGATCAAAAAATTTAAAAAAAACGTCGTTTGATCAGCAACAATCAACCGATACCGGTTTAAAAAAAGCTAAAAGCAGTCTGTTCAGTTAGCTGCATTTCGCTGTCTTTTCTTTCAAGTACAACAAAAACAGTCTTGTATTATAATCAGCAACATCTATCCCATTCAAAAAGCAATCTTTCAATCTTTTTAGTCAGTTGCATTTCACTGTCATGACCGTTAAAACAATCTTTGATCAGCAACACTCAAATGCTATTCCCGTTCAAAATATTAAAAAATTATTCTCGTTTAAGGTATCAAAAACAATATTTTGATGATGAGCGACAATTAACAGTCATTCCCGCTCAAAGCATCAGAAATAAATCTTTGCTATTCCTGTTCAAAAAAATTTAAAAAAACATATCTTTTGATCAGCAACAATCAGCTGATACCGGTTTAAAATATTTTAAAAAATTAAAAGAAATCTGGTTCAGTCAGTTGCATTTTGCTGTCATTTCTGTTCAGTATGACAACAACAATCTTGTATGATCAGCAACAACTATCCCGTTCAAAAAGCAATCTTTTAAGCTTTTTAGTGAATTGGATTTTACTGCCATGACCGTTAAAAGTATGGTAAAACAATACTGCCGACAGAATACGTCAAGTTTTGGTGATTTCAAATTTCCACATAGCCATGAAAATTTTTTCCTATCTTTGATTGCAAACGCATATTGATTGGGACCCATTTAATAAGAAAGATAATAGATGGCAAACAGCAGCAACAGCCAAATCAAAGTGGTCGATTGTTTTCATTGCATGAGAATGATGATGATTAGGACTTTTTACAGAACAGAGAGAGTAAAAAATTCTCTTAAATTAAAAATGGAGTGCAGCTAGAGATGATGATAGATATATGGCAAATTCAGAATAGCTTGGCGCCAATTCAAATCGACCAAAATTGACACGCTAAGACACACACACGGTCTTCCTGTTTTAGTATTATAGATAGATAGATGACAACATATGTCGCACGCTCATTACGGTGACAAAAAAACTGCTTACGGCGACCAATCAACGAATTTCTCCGTTGCAATCTACGAATGCAAAACACACAATTGGCTGCACTAGCAAAAAAAAATCATTGAAAAATTCAAAAAAAATCGACATCAAAATCAAAACGACCAACCTCAAGAACACATCGCCGACTCGCCTGGTTGGCAGGGCGGACGGCGACAGCGGCACGGCAGCGGGCGGCACCAGACGCAGCATCGCACGCACGGACACGCGCAACTCCGAGTAGAACGCCGTGTGCACTTGCGCGAGTTCCTGCAACACGAGACCTTGCAAAAACGTCACGGCGCAACAATCTGCGCTCCCATTTCACTGCAGTTCGTGCTGCGTTTGTAAACAGAACAATGCTTTCTGCCGACACAGATCCCAGTTGGGACCACTCGGGTCTGTGCACCTTTGAAACCGTGCACGACGATGATGACGGAAAGAGCGACATGAAGCTGAACGAACTGAACAAAAAAAATGCAAAAAGAACAAAAAAAAAACAAAAACGGAACAAGTGAAACCTGCGAACTGACAGACCTGTAGATTCATGAACACAATCTGGTGATCGTCCGGCGACAGGACGCCGTGCAAGGGCGAGTAGAACTTGCTGAGCAGCATGTTCAACGCGTCAACGTAGTTCGACTCGGTGTCGACGAGCTCCTTGATGCAGTGGCCGCGCTTGTCACTCGGCACGAAATCCTGCACACAAGTACGTGCCGTTGCTTGGTGAGTTCACATTGTTTCTGACGGTTTTCTTTGGTGAACTGTTGCGATTGTACTCTTACAATATACAGAGTGGGCCAAAAAAAAGGTTCCATTTTCAAACTGCTGTCACTGGCTGGTACCGTATTACCTCTAATAAACCCCCATGGGGGTTTATTTCTTCAGCGACTTCTGGGGGTGGGGGTTTATTTTGGGGGGGGGGGTTTATTTTTTGGGGGGGGGGGTTTATTTGGAAACTATTTTTAGGGGTGGGCAAAATGGCAAAAATACCTTCCATGGCAGGAAGGAAGTCGCAGAAACTTCTACTCTACATAGAAATTTCCTTTCACAACAGCCTTTTGTAATGAAATTACCATTAACTTATCCATTTGGGGCCTTTGGTAGCACAATTTCATCATTTTCACTGCAACCAGCCACTGAATTCACTGTTTATGTGTATGTTTTTCTGGGTATGTGTTTCAAACAGGTTTCCAATAATCCCCCATGGGGGATTATTTTGGGGGGGGGGATTATTTGGAAACTTGTCAAGGGTTGGGGGTTTATTTTTGGGGGGGGTTTAATTTTGGGGGGGGGGTTTAATAGAGGTAATACGGTATTTCAATATTATGAGCTGAAATTTTCAGCATTGATAAAACATGTGATGCCATTTTTCTGACAAAATTTTTATCTAGTTTGGTCAAGTAGATTCAGTTTTACAGCACAATGTTTAAAAATTCCCAAATTTAAAAAAAAACGGATTTTTAACCAAGAATTTAACAGCTCATAGACATCCAAATCATCATCAAGGTTTGTCGTCCGGCAGCGGCTGGATGGAATTTTACGCGAAACTGGCGAGTCACTGCAGAAAAACTTTCAGATTGCTCCCACCAATCTCCCACCAACCCACCAAGAGCACACCAGACCCGCTGTTCTGCTGTCCACTTAACCATGACGAAACTGCAGAAAACTGAAACTGAAACACTGTTTTTATTCAAACCGCAGAAAAACTTTTCAAAAGAAACAAATTAACAGACAGAGCAACACAGAAAACAAAAAAATCAACTGAACAATTCTTTCTGTCGCAGTCGCATGGCTGCTGACTCGAGTCCGTTGTGAAACATCAGAATTTCGCTCGAGGTGCTCAAATGCAATTCAAGTGTGAGACCTTTCCACTCTGAGCGCATGATTTGAACTATCACGGGTATCCAAAAAGACCAATTTGTCACCTTCGCAACAGTTTCAAAATTGAATCACGCATCTTGATACTAATTTTTTATTGCACTCATTTCAGTCAATTTGTTGATTTTTCGAGCTTTTTAGTAAATCTGCCACAGTGAGCGCTAGGAATTATATATCGAAAAAAATATATTATATATCAGTGCTGAAAATTTCAGCTCATAATATTAAAACACCAGCCAGGGACAGCAGTTTGAAAATGGAACCTTTTTTGGCCCACCCTGTACAATATACGATTGAATTATACAATAGCCCTGTGCGTCGCAACAACATGAACGTCTAACTTTTGCTTCACCGTTTACTAAATTTCTGCATTCAATGAGGTTGTCAAAAAGCAGCTTGCTCCTTGGCTGTGCACCTAGGGTTAGGGGCTTTGAAAAAAAAAAATTTTTTTTTATTTTTTTTTCGTTTTTTTTTTTTAAAAATTTGGATTTTTTTTTTTCAAACTTAAAAAAAAATTTGAAAAATTTTTCTTCTACTTTGCTCTGAAAATTCGATTTATGGCATAATTTTTTGAAAGTTCAAACCAAATTTTCTTCCCAACTTCTTTGTGTGCTCAGGTACATGTCATTATTTGGTCATTTTGACCGACGTACTCCATGTTTTTCGATTTGGATGACTTCTAGAGTCAATTTTTAGCGTTGAAATGACTTAACTGAATTGAAATATCGTTTCAGAAATCGTTTTCTTGCAACTTAGAACATGTTTTTTCAGTCGGTAGGCCATGAGATGAACATGATATTTTGTTGATTGGCGTATGTTATAGGTCTACAATGGAGTTGTGCGATATATTGTTAAACAATTGGAGCGGAGATGTTGGTTAATACCACATCACACGACCGTTTTTCAGATACCCGATAACATGGCCACATGTTAAAACTTGCGTGCTGAGCTAAACTAACGTGTTAAACTTGCGTCTGTCAGTTGCCCGCAACGTGATCGCGAAATCATGGTACGTGTTTTCGATACGATGATTTGAAGAGTGGGCTCTCGCCATGTGGCAGATAGCATAGCTGGTTGAACCTGAAAGTAAGTGTCTTGGGGGGGGGGGCGACCGGGTCGACAGGGGTTGCCGAATTAGCTACAGCAAACAGGAATTTTTGAACACAGTCAAATTTTGGTAATTTTCTAAAGAGGAACAACTAAGAACGGTTCAATATTCAAGTACACGTCGAAAATTGTCCTGTTTTACTGTTGAAAATGCAACTTTCCCTCTATGAAATGGACATAATTTCAATAAAACACGATTTTCGCTCTTATAGTTTTCCGGATCGTTCTGAAAATAGTCTAGATGAACTCAGCTCGACGAGACGCTTCGAACAAACCTAACTTGTAAAAAAAAATTTTTAAAAAAAAAAAAATTTTTTTTTAATTTAAAAAAAAAATCCGGATTTTTTTTTCCCCCTAACCCTATGTGCACCGTTATTAATTACCTACCAATCAGGAATCAGCACACCCCACAGGTACATTCAGTCCAGACTCAAAACATTTGTGAGTAACAATTTTCTTTTGACTGACCACCAAGGGGTCCCTTTCATCGAGTCTCTCCGGCCGTTGCAATGGAGTCCTTGGTATGGCGGCCTGGGGTGGACGAGGCATGGCGCCCGTTGAGGCCACTGAGGGCGACAGGGGCACTGCCTGCAAGCCGTGCTGTCGACTACGATGCACGATTTCGTCATAAATTTTGCCAGATTCAATGTCTTCATCGTAACAGGACGTGTCGTGGCGCGAATAGATCTCATCAGTCAGCTCTTTACGTCTGGAAACAAGCATTCTGAGTGAGTCGACTTGTTTTTTATTGAAGGCGCGCTTCTGATTTGCTGCACGAACGTGAATCAGCAGAAAAGACCGGTTCTGTTGTGGACTGCGCAAACAGCCGCAGAAATGCGGCTTGAAATTCAAAGTAGTTCACGATAGAACATGGAGTCCAGATCACAAGCAAGCTGCAGTGAATGAAGCTACGTCCGGGACAAGGCTGATCGGCCGCTGCACACTAGTTCGGTCAATCCGCACAGCACACGCGATTTGCAGGCAGCCAAGCAGCAATAGTAACGCCCCAAGATCCAACTTACTCAGCCTCTTCGGCTAAATTTCGGTAGATTTCATCGTTGTAATATTCGGCACTGGCGCCCTCGCGCGCGTCACTGATCGCTGCTTGTGGGAAACCGCTGAAAAACAAAAATAGTGCCAATTGAGCAAAAATCAAAAACCAAAACGGAACTGATTGCTTATCAGGTCAGCTGATCGCAATATAGAAAACAAAAAAAATGAAATGCATTCTCTGAAAAGTGGCCATTCGAAAAGCGCACATGATGCCAGTATCGCGAGCGACAGCCGATAGCGACAGTTTCGACAGCGTCTGCAAGACTTTGGCGAAGTTGGCCGCTTTGTACAGCTCCCAGGCCTCGAACAGCTCGCGTTGCGGCACGCGGAACGTCTGTTGACAGGCGCCCAGAAAGTGACAGATGTTCTTCAGACAGAGAAACTGGAAGAAGAGAACAGAGAAGCGAAACTGCAACTGGTGAACGTTGCGAGCGAACTCGGGGGCACTTTTTGGACAAAATAACCAAATTTCGACAAATTGTGTCGCTGTGAAATACTTGTGTAAAGCCCGTTCACACTGACGTATGCGTATACGGCACGTCACCACGTCACGTCTTGTGTTTCAGCATACTACCGTTCATACAGACGCACGTATGGACGGCACGGCACGGCAGGTCGCGTCTTATTGCATGCTACAGTTCATGGAGATGTGCCTTTGACGTACGTCAGCATTCGTCAGTATGAACAGGCATTTGAATGACAAAGCCAACCAATCAGCTGTTGTTGTTCATGGCCCGGGACGGGATAGGCTGTGACGCAATTTGGCCGACCGAACAGTTTCGGTCGGGTGTGGACACTGTGTAGGAGCTGCGTCATTGTCCACCCAACCAATCAGCTAGTTGTGCCAGATGGACTGCAATCAGTACCGTGGGCGAGGGGGGGGTGGGGGGGTACACCCCCCCAGAGCACCAGAGACCGTCGGGTGCCGCGCGGGGGGGGGGGGGGGGGGGGGGGGGGCACCGTGCCACCCCCCCCCCAAAACCGGGCACCCCCCCTCGAAAATTTGGCCGACACCCCCCACACCCCCCATGAAATTTTGTCTGGCGGATACCCCCCCCCCCAAAATTTACCGGGCCCCCAAAAATTTTTTTCGAAAATCATAATTTTTTGTCTACACAGTCCAAAATATCAGCTGACTTTGTGATACCTGGACCATCTTCATTGTAATTTCAACGATTTTGCAGCAAAATTTAGCGTTTTTCCTTCAAAATTTAAGCGAAAAATTATCATGGGGGGGGGTGGGGGGGGTGGACCCCCCCACAGAAAATTTTGAAAAAATGCACCCCCCCCATGGGACCCCCATGGGGGGGGGTCCCACGTTACCATAGGTTGGACCCCCCTCACCTTTTGGTCGGCACCCCTAGGGTTAGGGGAAAAAAAAAATCCGGATTTTTTTTTTAAATTAAAAAAAAAATTTTTTTTTTTTAAAAAATTTTTTTTTTACAAGTTAGGTTTGTTCGAAGCGTCTCGTCGAGCTGAGTTCATCTAGACTATTTTCAGAACGATCCGGAAAACTATAAGAGCGAAAATCGTGTTTTATTGAAATTATGTCCATTTCATAGAGGGAAAGTTGCATTTTCAACAGTAAAACAGGACAATTTTCGACGTGTACTTGAATATTGAACCGTTCTTAGTTGTTCCTCTTTAGAAAATTACCAAAATTTGACTGTGTTCAAAAATTCCTCTTTGCTGTAGCTAAGTCGGCAACCCCTGTCGACCCGGTCGCCCCCCCCCCCAAGACACTTACTTTCAGGTTCAACCAGCTATGCTATCTGCCACATGGCGAGAGCCCACTCTTCAAATCATGGTATCGAAAACACGTACCATGATGTCGCGATCACGTTGCGGGCAACTGACAGACGCAAGTTTAACACGTTAGTTTAGCTCAGCACGCAAGTTTTAACATGTGGCCATGTTATCGGGTATCTGAAAAACGGCTCGTGTACTATTCCGGCCCGCGAAATTCCGGCCCGTAGAATTCCGGCCCGCTCATTCCGGCCCGAAGAATTCCGGCCCGAAGAATTCCGGCCCGGAGAATTCCGGCCCGGATAATTTTCGTCAGCAAGAACAATATTAAACCACACGAAGTGATTTTTGGTAAATAAATTCTTAAGTGATTTTTTATTTTTGTTTAGAACTTGCTTGCAGTGACTTGTTGTAGGTTCCTAATCCTAAGCCAAGCCTTTTTGATAAGGTAAAAGGGTCAGAAATCCTGTTCATGATAAAAAAATTAAAAAATTTATTTGTAGTTTCTTTTTCCAAAAGGTTTCACTTTCCAAAAAAGCAAACAGGACGAACATCATTGAAAATACACTGTAACATGTGAACATCGATATTTTTATTTTATTATTTCATTACCAAAATCACTTCGTGTGGTTTAATATTGTTCGTACTGGCGAAAATTCTCCGGGCCGGAATTCTCCGGGCCGGAATTCTTCGGGCCGGAATTCTTCGGGCCGGAATGAGCGGGCCGGAATTCTTCAGGCCGGAATTAGCGGGCCGGAATTGTACCCCCCCGCTGAAAAACGGTCGTGTGATGTGGTATTAACCAACATCTCCGCTCCAATTGTTTAACAATATATCGCACAACTCCATTGTAGACCTATAACATACGCCAATCAACAAAATATCATGTTCATCTCATGGCCTACCACCGACTGAAAAAACATGTTCTAAGTTGCAAGAAAACGATTTCTGAAACGATATTTCAATTCAGTTAAGTCATTTCAACGCTAAAAATTGACTCTAGAAGTCATCCAAATCGAAAAACATGGAGTACGTCGGTCAAAATGACCAAATAATGACATGTACCTAAGCACACAAAGAAGTTGGGAAGAAAATTTGGTTTGAACTTTCAAAAAATTATGCCATAAATCGAATTTTCAGAGCAAAGTAGAAGAAAAATTTTTCAAATTTTTTTTTAAGTTTGAAAAAAAAAATCCAAATTTTTTTTTAAAAAAAAAACGAAAAAAAAAAAAATTTTTTTCAAAGCCCCTAACCCTAGGCACCCCCCCCACGGCACCATACCCCCCCCCCCTTCGAAAATTGTTTTGGGCCCACCCCACGGTACTGACTGCAATAACGACGCCACCAAAGCGCGCACCTGCGACGACTGCGGACAGGTGCTGATCTCGCGGAAATCAATGCATCCGCGTTTCAGTCGATCGGCGAGCTTACAGAGCAGCACACCGTCGCGCAGTATCTGCACGAAGTCGATGATGTCCGCGTGCGGCGTGTTCACGCGATGCGTCCCATCGAGCACCTCGCAGCGAATCAACCACTGCACGCACTCACGCCACAGGTTCGACGACTCGCCCGACATTTCGTCGTTTCGCGATGATTGTCACTTGTTATTCTTGTCGTTCTTCTTTTTATTTTTGTGTGTGTATCGACGCTAACTTATTTATCGCTAATTTTTTTCTGGTGTTGTTTCTGTATGTTGTCGTTGGTCGATTTTACTGTCTCTCTCTCTCTCTCTGAAAACAAGTTTGTAATTACAATTTTTGATTTTTTACTAGATCTCGTTTGTTTGCATATTTTATAATCAGTCGACTCACTCGACTCGACCGCAACTTCACAATCACAAGGAATGAAATAAAAATACAACAAATAAATCAAAAATATGATCAAAAAATTGTTTGAGGGACCGCGCGCCACGCCTCCGCATCGACTGGTCAAAGCTCGCCAAGTTCCAGTGAAGATCTATATACTCACTCAGACAATCACTACAAGCCATTCAAAAGACAATGCAAATGGTTTTTCTAGTTATCAATGAATGAAATGCTTTTACACAATGGGACGAATTATTTTGGTCTTTTTGACAAAAAAACTTTAACTCCAAAAACGTGTTTGCAATTCATGCCAGTTAGATTTTTAGTTGTTATAAAATTTCTTGCCGATTTTTAGCACATAGCAAATTAACCGGCTTTCAATTCGATTCGATCAATTCCAATGATGACACGACGACACGAAATAGCAACCAGACAACGTAGCGCTTGTAAACGGAGCAGCTCGGACGCTCAGAATTCAGATTTCGACTATTTCGAGGCGAATTGTCTTGTCTGTCACCTTATCTGCATCGGAAATGGTAATCCAAGTTTAGGGTTCGAAAAAAAGTGAAAATTAGGGCTCGACATTTTTTATAAACTTTTTTTAATTCTTTTTTTAAATCGGGGTTTTTTGACTTATTTTTTTATTAATTAAAAAACGAATTTTGACTATCAAAATTGCACTTTCATCTGAAAATGCGTTCAAGACACTTTCCACAGAAAGTGCCATTATGCTTTTTTGCCCAGAGATTTGTGTGGACTTTGTTTTTGGCAGAATTTTTTGTGACAATTTCTACTTTCAGGTCAAAGATGACGAGCAAAGTCCAGATACCGACAGAAGCTTCTGCAATTGGTTTCATGAGCTCGTTAATGGACTAAAAAGCAGCAAATTACTTTTTTGGTTAAGGTCCAAATTGACGTCGGAGCTCGGAGGCTAATTTTCACGAAAGTTTTTGTCAATTTTAAGGGCCAAAACTGCTTTATTTCATTCTGAAAGTGCCATATTCGAACTCAGCGCGTCAGCGCGGTTCGAATGCACCTATTTTTGTTGACCATCGGATTTTCCTCCGGCATTTAAAAAAAATTGAAAGTTAATTTTAAAAAAATAATTTTTTTAATTAAAAAGTTGGGACTTTTATTTTTTTCGAATATAGCCTACGGTTCATATTTTTGTTGATACACTAAACTAGGATACCCTATGGTTTGGTTGGTTCATATAAATATGTTGACATACTGAACTAGGATAGCCTACGCTTCATCATATTTATGTTGATACACTAAACTAGGATTGTGTATTATTCATTATCAAAATCGTTGATACACTAAAATATTTTTGCTGCTTTTCTTGACAGGCCAGCAACAAACATGGCAGTCGTCGTTGAGCGCCAGCAGCAGCAGCCAGTGCCACCCAATTCGAGTGATGCGATGCGGGTGGCGGCGGTCACGGCGGACACGATTCACGCGTATCGCGGCGGCTATTACGCTGATTTTGGTGAACACTCGGCGACGACGGGCGTCCAGTTTGCGGCCCATCCGATCACGCTCGACGAGCTGCTCGATGCGGCGTGGCAGCGTGCCAACGAGAAACGCACGGCCGAGGCAAACGAGCGATCACGGTGCGCTGACCGTGGTTTGATACTGCGAAAATGATGTTTCTGGTCTTTTTTGTTTTTGCTGACTCAGTGTAAACAGCTTTCACCGTGTACAGTAAAAAAATTCAAAATCGCCGATTTTTCGTTTGTGCCATTCTTTGACGTTCGCTGCAGTTCGCCAACGCATCCAACCGTTCACCCAACCCATATTCGCTGTCCGTACTGTCCGAAAGTGTTCAGACATGACCGTCAGTTTCGTCATCATGAACAGGTTGAAATTTTGTGGTTTTGCTTTCTCTCTGAATCAAGATGCAGCATGAACGGTATCGGAATTACGAGATACACATTCCAAGAAAACATATTATTCAGCCACCAATCGGCTGTTTCATTTCTGTCCACCCCCGTGCGTTCGTTTTCGTACTGTAATGCACAGTTGGCGCGTGTCTGTGCGCAGCAGTGTGCCAGGTTTACACCAGCATAGTCACATTGTCCAGTACCACGAGCGTGTGTTCATGGCGTGCGCGTGGTGTCGTCGTTCGTTCGCTCGTGTCGCCACGCGGCAGCAGCACGAACGCAGAGAGCACGGCCATGTGCACGAGCAGTTCATGGCGAACCCGCCCGACGTCGACTACAGACGGATCGACGGTCGAAGAGCGCACGAGAGGTGAGGCGAAATGCTGCCATGGTTGGCAGAAATAAAACCGGTTTTCCCGAAAAACGTTTTTTTCGTTTTTTTTGCAAAAATAAAGAGCCGGTTTTAACGGTATGGCTGATTAAATAAGGCCGTCTTTGTATTCTTCCTTAAAGCCGGATTTGTTGCAGACTAGGAGTTGTCTTCTTCAAGAACACCAATCGTGTGTGCAAGGGAGAAAGAATGAACATGTCAGCACGAAGAATAAATTAGTTTAAGAAAACACGTCAAAGTTGACACACAATTGGGTTCCTGAATGACTTTTTTCATTTATTCAAATTTCGCGCGCTCCTTGCGTCCTGAAAAAGCTGTCATGTTTAATCGGCCATTCCGTACCTTAAAATTTTTCGAAGTTTTGGTACTTCAAAACTGAAAAACTGAAAAGTGGAAATGGAACTGTGTAAAATTGGATTTGTGAAATGTCAGACTTGTAGCTTCAAATACTAATTTCAATTGTGTTTCTGTTTTTTTTAAATTGGAGGGTCCAGCTTCTAGACACTTTTGGGTGCAGGAAAAATTGAGAAATAAAACGTAAATAAAACCGTTTTTTCCTGTCCATACAAAAACCGCTTTATTACCAGCCCCAACCTTTATTACCTGCCCAGTATCCATGCGATTTCTATGTCACATTCGATTTGCTGATTGGTCGTTGGTGCACACGTGGTGCATGCAGTCTCTGCGGGGTAAGCTCCACCTCCACAGCAATGCCTGTACAGAAATGCATGAATCACGTGGTCACCGACCAATCAACTAATTGCAATTTAGAAATACACTGTACGTACAGGCACATATCGACGATGAAAATGCCAACAACTCAAGTCTAGCGAGACGTTTTTGTTTTGGTATACGCCAGCGTATCACCGTTTGTCTGCTTTTACGTCTCTGTAATGTATATTGATGCAAACTTGGCAAAGGCAGTTTTTGGAAAATGGGGTTTTGAAAGAAAACGTTCCACAAAAACAAACAAAATTGCCAAAGTTTTCAGTTCGGAAAAGGGAGACGACCAGGTGAAGACAAACGCAAACAAACAGCAAGCGACAAAACAGAAAACAAGCGCTGGTCGAAAAATGCGTTGTGATTGGTGCGACGAACAATTCAGCACCCGGAGACTACTGTTGTTACATCAGGGGTTGGTGTTTTTGTTAGTTTGGTTTTGGATTTTTTGTGTTCTTTTGGCCACGCTACAATACTGAAAACCGTATATTAAGTTATTATTATTCACCGGGTCGTTGCAGTGTTGAGCTCATCAACTGTTTTCATCCGATGCGAACATAACGAGCACTTAAGGCGCATTTAGCAATTAGTTTTTTGTGCGTACGCACGGACACGACACGTAAAAATGGCCACGCGATTTAGAAATCGTGTCGTGTGTGCTATCTTAATGCATTACGGACACGATTGGTTTGCGCACGGGATTTAGAACGACGTTTGTGCGTACGGACGAAAAACTAAATGGTGTTTCCGCCTTTACTATTGATTTTGACCGTGTCTGCTGCAACAGTCCGCTGTGTTTGCAGCTCTCAGCACTGCAGCAATACAGCACAGCCGGACGAATGGCGACGGCCGATTCGCAAAGCGAACGTGGCGCACGACTTGCGCTGTGCGCAGTGCACGAAAGTGTTCGCGAGTAAATTCAAACTGCAGGTGCACATGCTGACGCACATGAGCAAAGGTGCGACACCAGCGCGCTTGCGTCTCTGAAGCGCCATTCATGAAGTACTATTTAGTGACCGCGTAGCTATGTTTTAACACAGCTATGCGTCGCCAAATACTACTTTATGAATGCCGCTTTAAGCGCCATACATGGAGGTTGACGTGCGCTGACGCGCGTCACTTCGCTACACATTCACGAAGCAAAAAAAAACAGCGCGCTTCAGTCTTAGAACATATGCAAATTTATACGCACGTTCATGTTAGCGCGCGTCAACGCGCTTCAGCGCGCGCGTGCATGGATGGGTCTTTGGGATAGCGCGCTCGAAAGTGCAACGTTTCATCGGTAATATTGGTCATATTAAGCTGGCACTCTTTGCTGCATCACACTGGCACAAGTATGTACATTGTGTCAAAATAAACCTGTAATTGGCGTGGTTCAGAGCGCGCAAGAGTTTGAATCAAAAAGACGGAATCTGGGGACCGAAAACCTAGCTGTGGGAAAATACAGTGACTCCGGTCCTGTTCTAGGTACTGCAGGTTCGCGCTTTGTATTGTGCGAACGAAAGTGACAGGTTATGACGGATATAGTGTGCGATCACTCAGCGCATCCAAGACCAATCAGTTTGTGGCTATGATAGCAAGAAAAATAAATCAGAAACTTAGTCGGCTTTTTTCAGATGACCACCCATTCAAGTGCAACGTGTGCCAGAAAACGTTCACCCATGAGTCAAACTTGAAGAATCACGAACTGCGAGTGCACGCCAATAAACGTGCGTTTTGCAACTTTGTTCTTGGTCAGGCAAGTGCAATGGGGATTTGGGAAAAACAGGTTTCCAGTGGCTACGCTGTGCACGTTCATAGAATCATAGCTAACGTGTAATTACAAACTTGACAGTTTTTATGGTTTTGCTGGTGTTGGTTGGTTTTCCAAAATCAAAATTTATTCCGATCAACCCGCCCCCAACGAGCAGACCAGAAAACAGTCGCAAATTATTGAAGTAATACGCTTAGGATGACGGGCACAGACGGCAGAAAAGTCGGAAACACTGAGCGAAAACCAACTGAAAAGGGTTGGTTTGTTTCATTGGTTTTGTGAAGTAGGTTGGTTTGTTTCAAAGGTTTGACTGGTCGAAAGCGAAGTTGGTTTGCTTCATCGGTGTTGTGCCCGTTCAGAGTTCTTCCGTCACCGATGCGCGTGGTGTCAGCGTGCGTTCGAGTATCCGGTTGAGCTGCGCGCGCACCAGCAGCGCCTGAGCTGTTGCCTGAGAAGTGCCACGTTGCCGTTGGACGTCGCCGAGGCGTTGCGACGCGGCGATCAGCCAGACGAGATCAAGCGGTTGGCGGCCGCTGCGGACGCCGCTGACAACGACGCCAACGACGACGCACGCTGCATCGAGCGACACGAGGCGCACCACGGTGACACGCCCGTTGTTGTGGTGAGCGAGCGCAGCATTGTGCTGCCGTTGCGTTCCCTCGTTTCCATTGCCCTCGCGCTCTCCTAAAGAACGGTGTGGCATACAATTCTGTTCCAACTCTTCTTGTTCAGCTATTATTGTTTTGTGCTCGTTTTCTGTTATTGACAATGGTGTAACGCAAATATAGACATGAAAACAAAAGTAACAGAACAATGAAAAGTCAAATAAACACAATGACATGTGCTACAGCGAAAACGACGCGGCGGGCGGCGCAAAGCAAAACGTGCCACGTGTAAGACAAAGAAAATGGTGCAGAAGAAACAGACCGCGGAACTAGAAGAACCGTTGGATGACTACATTGATGATGAGTGACATTTGAGGAAAAAACGTTTGACAGTTGAAAAAAATGTTGAAAATACTGCTCTGATTAGCTATTATTTGTTGCTTTTTTGTTATGGTAGTGGTTTTCCAAGTCAATCTTTTGTTGCTGTTATTTCATGGCGTTCCCAAGATTTCTTTGATTTGCAGAACGGGTCAAAAATTTTCCACTGTTTTTCAATGTTTGTGTTTTGAAAATGGACGAACTTTTTGTTTTGTTTGTTTTTGTTGAAAAAGCTCAAGCCGATAATAGCCATGTGTTGTTTTGTTCTTGTTTTGAAGATCAACAAAAACCGAAATGCCAGAGAAAACTCGGCATTTTCCTGGGCGTCGGCGTCTGAACAAAAATGCTGATAAAACACACCTAATCATAGAACTTTAGAACTTTTGCGAATCAGTCGAAATATAACAGAACAAATTCGTTTTGAATCATGCATGTTTATTGACTGAACCTGTGCTATTCAGCCAATAAGCATGCGGCTGCTATTTAGTGGTAAAATAGGTACACCTTTTCTTGTATTGTACCAAACTGTGTTGCGTACGTTCGTACCGACACAGTGTCAAAGCAAATTCTGTGACTTACGCAATTATCAATTTTCGCTAATAATTCATAACTCGCGTAGTACTACTGGTATTCCGCTCTAAACAGTAAATACATAATCTGTTCTAAACTCATAATTTGTCAAAAAACCAAGAGATGAGAAATGTTGTTTCTCGGCCGATTCTGTCATCTCATCGGCGACTTGTTGACTTTCAGTGCACCAATTGTGTTTACGTTCGAAAGCATGCCATTTGAGTGGTATTGGTACCTGATAACAATCGCACTCATCTATGTGCAACTGTTGATATTGGCAAAGATTTATGTGCGCATCACATGCGGTCGCTATGAAATCACGCAGAACCTGAATGGAAAAGTCGTTCTGATCACTGGACCTACTGGCGGTATAGGTAGTTTTGGATTTGCACCACCGATGCTGATTGACTAGAGCTTGAATTTAATGATTGGGTTTATCAATATTCAAAAAAAATATGATATTGAAAAACTGTGTAATCAATCGCACTTCCTGACTGCGTTTAATCGTCAAAAAAATTATTGATTCAGACTTACACAATGGTAAAATTTTGAGTGCATAAGATTTCGCATTCTAATTGCAGTGTTGTGTTGCTGGCGCAGAGTTAAGACATTAAAACTCGATGACCTCAAAGGTTTCAAAGTTCCGCTCATTTTTAGGCATTGGAAAGCTCACTGCAACAATTCTCGCCGAACATGGAGCTACGGTTCATTTGCTGTGCAGGAATGTGCTCAAAGGAGAGGTCACACTTGAAGAAATCGTCCATAAGACCAAGAATCCAAATGTTGGTTGCTGATCGATGACTCACTGAAAACCATTTCCAAACATTTTTATCGATTTTTATTAAACGCTCTATCTTGTTGGTAAAAATGGTAGCAAACTTGGAAAACTGAACGCTCCATATCATGTTTGCTGCCACCGGAAGCCAAGCAAGATGGACCGTTTTGTAAAATGCTTGGAAATTTGGAAAAATGCTTGGAAATGGTTTTCAGTGCTGTAATTGCCATGCAACACAGGAAACGGCGCATTCTATATTATATTGACTGATACGGCATTAAAAACTCGTTTTCAGGTATTCATGTGGTACGTCGACATGAGCAGACTGAAGACAATTCGCGAATTCGTCGCAGCTTTCAATGAAAGCACTCAGGGCCCCGTTGATGTTCTGATTAATAGTGCTGCGGTTGCTTGTAAGTTTTACGCCACTATACTGTATTACTGCTGAAATACTGCTGTTAAGCTGATCTGATTGAAAATGCTGATTGGTCACATATTTCAACAAGAGACAACCAATCAGCGCGCTGGATCGTGCGAAATAAAAAAGTTTTTTTTTGGGGCTCAACGAACGAACGGTGACGGAAGATGGTCTCGAGTTGACAATGGCCACGAATCATTTCGGTCACTTTTTGCTCACCAACTTGCTGTTAGGTAAGTTTGATCGAATTTTTCTCAAATTTGTTTTGGCTTTGACCTCCAATTTATTGGGCGAAAAAAAGCTGACGGATCCACAGTGCGCCGGCTGCCGAAAGCAGCAAATCAACGAGTGTATGTATGGCCTATTTTTTTAAACGTGTCCCACTGAAATGACGTCATGTGCCACAAAACATGCGCTTGTCGTTCACAGCAAACCAGACTATCCGTTTAGCCGATTTCTTCCCGTAAACAAATGGTGAATGTCGAATCAGTCACACCAAACTGAAATTTTAGTGCCTGTACTTTGACAAACGGGCGTTTTTAAATAAAATGACATCACGTTAGTCCGGACACGTTTGAATAAATCCACAATATGTATACGGTATTTTTCATCAAATCTCATATCAGGTCGCTTGAAACAATCACGTCAGGGCCGTGTTGTTACGTTGTCTTCCTATCTGCATTGGTTGGGTCGGGTGAACTTTGACAATTTGAACTACGAACTGAAGTACGACAAAAATTCGCCGTATAACGACAGCAAACTGTGCAACATTCTGTTCACTGACGAGTTGGCACGGCGACTACGAGGGACAAGTTTGTGGTCTGCAGAGCGGACAACGTTTGCATTTAACACGCAAAAAACCTATTTCACATGTTGATGCACTAGTTCGTGCACTTGTCGATTCACATGCACAAACTCGCCTACTTCAAATTTTTGTTGAGCAAAGCAAAGAGCTTTTTTCCTCTGAGAACAACGCAGGCTTTTGAAAAATGATGTGAATCGAAGAGTACCTGGATTCGTGCATCTGCATCAATAAGCGCAGCGAACATGTACATTATTTTTTTGCGTGAATTTGTTATTTGGTAATAAAGCTCGGAAAGTTCGCTGATTGGCTGTTCTGTCATGTATTTAGACGCAAACCGTGGCTCACAGCACAATGCGCATCAATCGCAATAATACGCATGAAAAAAAACGTTTCATCGATTGCGCAGTATTTCAAATTTGCGGTGCCGTCGAATTGAGATTCCGATTTTTTGCTTTACCTATGCGGATTTACTGTACTTTGAAACGAAACTTGACCAAGATGCTGATTGCCCTCAGTCCGTTTTCTGTTTCGGTGTAAAATGGTTTTTTTTTCAGATGTCACCGCCAATTCACTGCATCCTGGTGTCATAAAAACGGACATTTTCCAGCCGTTGGCCTGGTATTGGCGGCCATTTTATTGGCATCTCCGACCGTTCATGAAGGTTGTTTTTATGTTGAGCATTCAAATTATTTGATTTCAAAGACAACCATTTCTAAGCAATCAACATCTGAATGTTTGCACCTCGTTTTTGTCTGTATGACTGCCTGCATGTGCTGCGATGATGCTCCAAATTTAATCATAGCACGTCTGCATGGCCAAAACATGTCAAAACAACTGGCGAAAAGGCCAGTTTTATTACAAAACAACTCTTATTGGAAGTACGTTGGTCACTGGTGTACTGTACTGGTGAATCAGTGTTGACTCGTATAATTATGCACACATTCGAGGAGATCTCAAATTTTCAAGTTTTTAAAAAAGCCACTTACAAACGCGATTTTCGAATACGATATGTTGTGATTGCACTTTGCAGACCCTGCAGGAAGGCTGCCAATGTACGTTGTACGCAGCACTGGCGCTGGAGCTCAGCTCGGTGTCCGGTGTCTATTTCACGGACTGCTCGCTCGGAATAAAGGCGCCACAAGCGCGCAGTTTGCAAAAAGCAGCACGACTTTGGGAGATCAGTGAAACAATCACTGACTGCAAATTTGGTGGAAACTGTGTATAATTTGAATTTGTTGACTTTGATTGTGTTTATAACTGACATAGAAACATGTTGTGGCTATCATAGAAGCAGCAACAAAATCACAAAACGTCCAGGCATCCATGCAACACTTTGAGCTCAATCGGACCAGTATAATTTGAAAGGGAACGATTTAGTAGCTATAGTAAAATGCTTTTGGACCGCCCAATGCAACACAATCACAAAATTCGTCAATGTAAAAATGAGTTCATGAACTTTTGTTACAAAAACATAAAGCAGCGAAAAACGAAATGGGGCATTCATGAAGCAGTATTTGGTAACGCGCAACTGTTTATAACATAACTACACGGTCACTATATGTACGATATATATTGATATATTGTATATTGATTCATGAATGCCCCTAAGAAAGAACATGTGACATTGTTTTCCTGAAGCGAAACAAAACGAAACACAATCACGAAAACATCTTTCTTTTTTACAGCGTGGTATAGTATGGAAAATCATTTCATTTGTCTGTCATTTTTGGAACTGCAGGACTGGACGAAATGTTACAAAACATGCGAATCTTTTAAAATTACAAAAATACTATTGTGGATTTATTCAAGCGTGTCCGGACTAAAATGACGTCATTTGCTTTAAAAACGCCCGTTTGTCAAAGTACAGGCACTGAAATGTCAGTTTGGTGTGACTGATTTGACATTCACCATTTGTTTACGGGAAGAAATCGGCTAAACGGATAGTCTGGTTTGCTGTGAACAGCAAGCGCATGTTTGGCGGCACATGAAACGCCATTTCAGTGGGACACGTTTTAAAAAATAGGTCATAGTATGCGCGTGTTCTGGGAAATGTGTTTCATTTATTTTCAAATAATACAAATAGATGTCAAAACGTCTATGCAATCAGGAACGGCTGCACAGCGGCGCTCTGTAGCTCGTGGTAAACGTAATCGGCAGCAGTCTGCAGGCTGAAGTCCGGCGAGCACGGCACGCTTTCCGGCCGCACACACGTGCGACCAGTGTACAGGTTGCAGTCGTTTGTACCGGCGTGGTAGCTGAACGACAGACACCACGCGTGCTTGCCACAAGTGCTGCCTGAAATTTCGACTAGTTCCAGTACTACACAAAACTAAAACAACCGCTTTCACCCCCACCCCCCCCCAACCCAAAGTCCCCTCCAAAATCAGGATTGTGACGGTCGATTCTAAAGACGTTGCACTCTGTTGGGGCAATTTTGCCGAGTTATACAATTTTGTAGCATGCGAGAGAGCATCGATCGTCAGCGTTGTCCGTGTCGATTGTCCGTCCGTTGCTGTCCCACACGTTCACCGTTCGATGCTGTGTTACGGTCAACACGACGCTATGTACACTTGTATAAATTCAAACTCACTGACACCCCCGCCCTTGAAATGGTTACCGCAGTCATAAACATCGTTTGCTATGATACTCAGCCAGGTGGTTTCGTTGACACGCGGTATTTTGTTATGGGCGACTTTGTAGAACAATGAAGCCTGCACGGTGGAACTGGCGATTTCTGAAAACGACATAAAAAGTACATACCAAAGAAATTATAATATCATTTGAGCTAAAGCTTCATGCGATGTTACCTAATCATCTGAACAGAACCGACCACATCGACGTCATCTTTTGAAAAAAAATTGACATCAACTATGATCGAAATATACGAATGAAACAGTTGAATAACACAATATTCTGGCGGGAAATAGTTTTTTTGCAGCACCAGCGACGCTGCACATTGCACATTCAACCAAATCAGCAGATACAAGCCTTGCAGCAGATACTGCACAAACGTACGTTCACATTTGATGCCGTCAAACCCAACGGGACAGAAGCAAACGGATGGTGCACCACGGTTCAGGTTGTCCACACACGTGGCACCGTTTTGACACGCCAACTCGCTGCAGTTGGCGGGGCCTGGGCAAAAATGAAAAAAAAAATTGTGCGTGCACAGCACTACATGTATCTTGCAGAAAAGTTATCTTGTGGGAATCCTATTTTATACATAACTTCTGGACAATACGAACCCGCTGAAGAGCTGAATCCGTACAAAGTTGTCATTTTTTTCTCAGTTCAAAACGCTTTTTACTCGTTCACGAACCACGATATTCGCAAAGTGCACTCAGTGAGCCGGCATTCGTGCAATGCGTGTCTGCCATGGTGCCCGCTGGTAAACTGATGCCACATTCTTCAGCGTTCGCATAATTGTTCGGCTCGGTGGTGCTCCACAGCGCACTGTTTACGGGCATTGCCAAGTGGCCAGCTGGCAGCTTCAGCCAATGCCAGTTGCCGGCTGGCTCGTCAGTTTTGTCCGTCTGTCTCGCCGCCAACCAAGCGTTACCGCCCGCCTGTGTATGTGCCGTGCGACGTCGAACAGGCAATAATCTTCATTTCTTTCCATTTATTTTCAAAACCAACAAATATAAACGTTTTTTGGTAGTTTGTTTTGCTGGTTTTAGTCTGGTTTCAATGAAATCTTAACCGAGGTTCCTAATCCTAAGACTAATCCTAATTCTAATGAAGTTGTTGTAGGTTCCTGGTCATAAATTTAAACCTAACCCCGAACGAAGCCTTTTTAACTTTAGCCAGCTTTGATTGAACTTGTTGAAGGGGTGAAACATTGGGATCAGGGATAGGCTCCAGTTCCGGTTCAGCTTTGTAGTTTTACGTTTTTTGCACACGTTTACCACTACAATTGTGCGACCTCGAAAATACGTATTATAACATCACATTGTATACATACGTAACATCACATTTTGGCGTCAGTTGAGTCCGCAGTGACGCAGCCCAGCATAAACTAAAATAAACTGGAGCTTGAAATCATGAAATGAATCGACTGTCACTTACAAAGAAACCGGCCGTGTTCAGTGTGTCCCGCGTAGTCACGTCTGGTATTATCGCCAAACGGCCAGCTGGTGTGAAAATTGGATTCTGATTTTGCGATACAACACATTACAAAACTAGACGCACTGTGACGCCACCATTACAAATTGCAGTTACATGCATATGACGCCGAAATGGGCATGGTTCCCGCAGGCGGGAAGTCAATTTTTTTTCATTCTATCAAAAATCCACGCAACAGTGTGGTCGAATAAGTAAGGCACTCCTTGTCTGCTCAATCAAGGCGAGACAAGTTGCAGACCAGGACTTGTGTTTTCAAGTATGCTGGATTTTATCCCATTTTATCTGTGCAAGGAACAAAGAATGAGCAGAATAGAACAAAGAAAGAATGAAAAAAACACGCACAATTTGTCACACAATTTCGGTTTCTGAACGTCTTTACTCTTTTGTCTTTCATTAAAATTTTGCGCGCTCCCTGCACCATGAAGGAAGCTGCAGTCGGCCAAACCATTTGTTTCTTTCAATCTGTCACTTTTTTTGCAGAATATACAGAGCTCGCGCAACAAGAAACAACGGGATCAAAGTTGCCAGAAAAACATATGGCATCAAATATTGCAACTGAATTCAACCAGCATAAGTCCGATTTTCTTACTGTAACATTTTAGAAAGGTTTCGCACGCTATTAATTATGCAGAATACACCGACCGGTTCAAACAAACACAGTTTACCGGTGAATCCGGCCAGTGTTGCGCTTGTGCAGAACGAGGCCGCTGCGTCCTGGCTGCCGTGCGTCGACACGCTCCGGAGGAAGCATCGGTTCGCGTGGTGCACGGCGACGGCGACGTCCGACTCTTGAGCGGCTGCCGTGCAATTCGACTCAAAGTTTGCCGCTTCTGCAAATTGTTTTTTTTGTTTTCCATATGTGACCTTCAAGAGATGCTGGAAAGAGACAGCACAGAAAAACGGCTGAATACAGGCTTGAACTGGACGTTAGTTACCTCAGGCGAGATGACGTGGTAGATGGTGATCAAAAAAGTCAATTTTTTTAAACCGCTTAAAAACTTAATTGTCATCCGCGTTAAACTTATTTTGTGTTTTTTATCTGTTTCTTTTTCAAGAATAAATTCCAAAACAAATTCTTTTTACACGCAAGTTGTGATATATTTTTGCGCTGATCACGAATTTTGGGTTAGTTTTCTTACGTGAGCAACTCTAGATGCTGAATCGTGACGATTTTGGGCGAATCGGCCGTGGAAGTTGGCGAAATCGGTCCAGAAACGAAAAACAAGAAAAGGGTGTTTTCCAGGGTAATTCAATGCGCTGATCACGGATTTTGGGTTAGTTTTCTTACGTGAGCAACTCTAGATGCTGAATCGTGACGATTTCGGGCGAATCGGCCGTGGAAGTTGGCGAAATCGGTCCAGAAACGAAAAACAAGAAAAGGGTGTTTTCCAGGGTATTTCAATGCGCTGATCACGAATTTTGGGTTAGTTTTCTTACGTGAGAAACTCTAGATGCTGAATCGTGACGATTTCGGGCGAATCGGCCGTGGAAGTTGGCGAAATCGGTCCAGAAACGAAAAACAAGAAAAGGGTGTTTTCCAGGGTAATTCAATGCGCTGATCACGAATTTTGGGTTAGTTTTCTTACGTGAGCAACTCTAGATGCTGAATCGTGACGATTTCGGGCGAATCGGCCGTGGAAGTTGGCGAAATTGGTCCAGGAACGAAAAACAAGAAAAGGGTGTTTTCCAGGGTAATTCAATCCGCTGATCACGAATTTTGGGTTAGTTTTCTTACGTGAGCAACTCTAGACGCTGAATCGTGACGATTTCGGGCGAATCGGGCGTGGAAGTTGGCGAAATCGGTCCAGAAACGAAAAACAAGAAAAGGGTGTTTTCCAGGGTAATTCAATGCGCTGATCACGGATTTTGGGTTAGTTTTCTTACGTGAGCAACTCTAGATGCTGAATCGTGACGATTTCGGGCGAATCGGCCGTGGAAGTTGGCGAAATCGGTCCAGAAACGAAAAACAAGAAAAGGGTGTTTTCCAGGGTATTTCAATGCGCTGATCACGAATTTTGGGTTAGTTTTCTTACGTGAGAAACTCTAGATGCTGAATCGTGACGATTTCGGGCGAATCGGCCGTGGAAGTTGGCGAAATCGGTCCAGAAACGAAAAACAAGAAAAGGGTGTTTTCCAGGGTAATTCAATGCGCTGATCACGAATTTTGGGTTAGTTTTCTTACGTGAGCAACTCTAGATGCTGAATCGTGACGATTTCGGGCGAATCGGCCGTGGAAGTTGGCGAAATTGGTCCAGGAACGAAAAACAAGAAAAGGGTGTTTTCCAGGGTAATTCAATCCGCTGATCACGAATTTTGGGTTAGTTTTCTTACGTGAGCAACTTTAGATACTGAATCGTGACGATTTCGGGCGAATCGGCCGTGGAAATTGGCGAAATCGGTCCAGAAATGAAAAACGAGAAAACGGTTTTTCCAGGGTAATTCAATGTGCTGATCACGGATTTTGGGTTAGTTTTCTTGTGTGAGCAACTCTAGATGCTGAATCGTGACGATTTATGGTGAATCGGCCGTGGAATTTAGCGAAACCGGTCCAGAAATGAAAAACAAGAAAACGGTGTTTTCCATGGTAATTCATTACGCCGATCACGGCTTTTGGGTCAGTTTTTCTTTTGTGAGCGATTCTAGGTACTGAATCGTGACGATTTTGGGGAATCGGCCGTAGAAATGGCATAGGAGAAATCGGCCTAAAAACGAAAAATGAAAAACCTGAGTTGTCTGGGGTTTAGAAGAATGTGTGACCAACGAATTGTGATTTTGGTCCGACCTTCGGGGCTTATGTAAAAGTCAGAATATTATCTAAAAATGCGTGAGACGCATATAAAAGGAGGAATATGGCCTTGTGTAAGCAGTGAAAGACTTGGCTCGACAACGCTTTTCAAGTCTCTGATGTGGTACACACGGATACAAGTACATAAGGGTCATATTTTTGCGCCGCGTTTGTTTTTTTTTTTGAAGCACGCCCCCCACCGATTCCGGAAACCCGAAGGTACCAAACTCCGGTGGGATTGGGGAATGGACGGCTCACCATCCCGTGGAACCAATACCCTCGGCATGTGAGGGGGGCAGCCTCTAAGCCCCGCTCTGTCCTGGGGGCACCAGTGATCTTAGCCCGATTTCGGTTTCGGTGGCCTGCGGTCGCTATATCCCCGGAGGGCAGCGAATCCGAAAGTTTTCGTTTTCGTTTTCGTTTTGCTGAAAAGCGTAAAACTTTGAAGTTATTTTTTAATTGTTCTCTTCGATTTAATCTAAAATCACGCCATGTGCGAAATTCTGTAAATTCTGTGCAAAAACAGAAAAATTAGAGATTGCAAAACATTGTTGCATGTAGCTTTTTCGTTGTTGTTAACGTACGCACCGCTGTGTACACACCAGCACCAGTGACAAAAAGGAGTTGTCTTCCGTTGATTTTCACCTTTTTTACCGGTGTCACCTTCAACTAGTGTGGCAGGATAAACCGTCTGTCCCGTGAGTCATTGCCTTTGCCACAGGAGACCTTGCGTTCCGCAATGCTTCTGCGATACAATTTGTCCTGAACAAACCAGTGTCAGCGAGCTAAAGTCTGATTGTTATTTTAGTAGTTTTAGTGGTCGCTAAATGCCCGAAATCCGCAAATGTGAAAGGTCATTTGTCTACAATACAAAGCACGAGGGTTGCCATGTGCAACCGAAATCATAAATAAACGGCGCAAAAATATGACTCTTATGTACTTGTATCCGTGTGTACCACATCAGAGACTTGAAAAGCGTTGTCGAGCCAAGTCTTTCACTGCTTACACAAGGCCATATTCCTCCTTTTATATGCGTCTCACGCATTTTTAGATAATTTTGCACAGTTTCTGGAACCTCACAGAGTATTCACGTGAAAGACCTTGCGAAGTTCTTCAAGGCCCTGCATCAATGAGCCCTTGTAAGGGGGTTCCTGAGTCGCTACAACGTTAGTTAAAATGACTTTTTTTTGAAAAATTACGCTATTTTTGAAACATTTTTGAGCTCATAAACACATTTTTTTGATTTTCGATTTTGGTTCTACAGGGGGTTTTTGGAGTCGCTAAATTCGAATCTGACCTTTAAATTTCTTACCCGGGAATTTTTTTCCAGTGTTAATTTCTAATTTTAAGTGTGAATTTTTATTAAAAAACAATTTTCTAATAGCTTTACAACTGGTATACTTGAATCCGTTATTATATTTTGTAACGGACTACTTTCTCACCCAAAAATGGGTAAAACACTGATTTTTTTCTTTTTCAGACGTTTTCGTTTCATAGTAATAAATAAGTTTGAAAACAATTTTTAAAACCAGTTCCTAGGAGTTCCCGAATGCACCGAATCCATATCTGTAGTCAAATTTTACAAATGACCCATTATTAACTCTTATAAATGGGTAAAAATCTACACTGTGGTCTTTCTAAATTCTGTCGTGTCTTTTTGTGTTTGAACTAGATTTATAATTTGTTGTCCTCGGGAATTTTATACGCCACTGGAGTTGAATTTTTGTTTTGGTTTTTAAAACTGGTGCTTTTTATTTGCCCCAATTTGACCCAGTTGGGTAAAACTGTCACTTTCAGCTTTTTGTTTGAAACTTACATTATGAATGGTTCTGCGTTTCTACTATAAAGCTTGAGATTGATGAATTCAAGTCTGCTGTCATGCACCGAAACTTGTATTTTAACCCAAAAGGGTAAAAAGTGGGGCAAAACATTAGGGTAAATGGATATACCGTATTATGTATGGGTACATTTCAATCTATCAGTCTTGAGAAAAAACCTGAGAACTTTAGAAAATAAAAAACTGATGGAAATTAAATACACTAACTAACTAACTAGAATACAGACCCTTTTAACCTTTACAAGGCTTGTTTCCCACAAAAGGCAACAAGACCTGAAATAAGGCAAGCGCATAAATATTTACCCATTTGCGCTAAAACACTAGTCTCTGTGCATGACAGCAGACTTGAATTTAAAGAAAGATCAAAGAAACGCAAAAACCATTCATAATGTAAGTTTCAAACAAAAAGCTGAAAGTGACAGTTTTTACACAACTGAGTAAAATTGGGATAAATAAAAAGCACCAGTTTTCAAAACTAAAAACAGATTCAACTTCAGCGGCCTATAAAATTCCCGAGGACAATTTAACAACAATTTACAAGTCTAGTTCAAACACAAAAAAACGTTTACAGAAAGACCACAGTGTAGATTTTTTACCCATTTATAAGGGTTAGTACGGTAGGGCTAAAAAAGTACACTGCGAAAAATCGCAAAAAATCAAGGGTTTTTAACTTACGCACCCTAAAAATAACCTTTATAGGCATAATCAGGGGGTACTCAGGGGGTAAAACTGAAGCGCCTTGATTAGTAGAATGTCCCTGCATTATTGGTTTATAAACTTTCCAGTGTAGCGCAAACCCTTCCCTCCACTCTTATTTGCAAACGGTGTTAACTTTTCATTGAAAAAAATGTCTAAAAACACGGTCCACCGTATTTGTCCAGACAGTAAAAATACAACTGCAGTAATTGCGATGTTTACGAAAGTTTGATCACCACTGTGATCTGCTTGCTCAGTCGTACCAATTTCAGAAAAGCTGAACAACAGTGTGAATATAGCAATCTGTTTCCGAGTCATATTTTGTTTGGGTTTGATTGTATTTGATTTGTCAATTGTGTCTTTTGGATTGCTTTATTGGCATCAGACGATAACTATTAATACAGTATGGCAGAGTAAAGGCAGTTTTTGTATTCTCTGTCAAGACTGGATCATTCGCCGCAGACAAGAAGTTGTCTTTTTCAAATACAGGTACCACTTTTCATTTTTAGTCGTTTGTGCGGAATATGGTAGAAAATTTGAAGTATTTATTGTTTATTTATTATTATTTATTTCTGGAAGCTTTTGTTGTTGCTAGGTTTTGTGGCAACTCTAACTTCCTGCGCATCGTTTCATGACGCAGAGAATGTTTGCGGACACGTGCGGTTATGTTTTACCAATGGATAGATATGGACGCATTTATGCAATTAACGGTTGATACATTGGAGTTACCATGGAGGTAATAAACACGACTTGCTGCATGCTTGATTCAGACCACACAGAAACGCTAATTGTAGTGGGAGGATATGAAGTGGCACGGTGGTACAGTAAAAAGGTGGGGGTTTCTGAATGATTTACAGCGTGATAAAAAAAGTCAATAGGCAAACCGGCTGGTATTTAGAACTGAAGCAATTTCTCGAGCTGAAACTTCCACCCGTGAAAGAAATACAGTTGCCATTTGTTGCGTTAAAATTTCAGCTATAAAAATTTCAGTTATGACGGTCAGGGCTGTTAGACACTGAGTAACACTAAGTAACAGACAATTGCAACCAGTAGCGAAGATGAGGGGAGAGGTGGAGGTGTACCACCCCCATAGCACAAAGTTGCGCCTCGTGCGGGGGCTGGGGCCATAGTTTTTCTACGGGGGTCTGGGGACGGGGCGCCCCCTTTGTTACTAAAGCGCACGCGCACGGCATTATCCACTAGCGCGCGCGTGCACACGCTCCGCCTCAATAAAACTTGTTAATGAAGGGCAGCCAATTTGAAATTGTATTCATTCGCAGGCAATTTTAGGTTGGCCTGTCGTACTGAAGCAAACCACTGATGTTGGTGGACGTTGTCAAAAAAGCTAAGATAACCCGTTTCATTGTGTAAATGGTAAGAAATAACTATTTGCACTGCGTTGTGAATGGTTTGCAGTAATTTTCTGAGTGAATATAGATCTCTTTTGGAACTTGGCGAGGTTAGATCATTCAAAATGATTTGGCAACAAAATATAGCGGAATAAACAATACAACCCGACTGGAACCGAAACATGAACGCAATACACGTCTGTTAGATATTTCAAGCACAAACAAACGCTAATACTTCGTAGAATAGTTTTCTTGCCAATGATTTTGAATCAGGTTTACTGCCAGTCATATGCAGTGGAGGCGTGTTGTAATGTTCGGTATTTGTCAAATAAATGTATACTTCAGTGAAAAAAACCCTGCGAATAGTGTACTAGATACACTCAGTGGTCTAAAAAACAAAAAAATTAGCATGGGATTCTTTTGTAGGGTTTGTACGGCTGACGCAACACACGCGCAATACACAGCACACGGGCGCAGCGTTCCAACACTTTTGGCCGCCACAGTAGATAGCTGGAGCAAATTTTCCAGATACAGTCGAACTCAATAAAATGTGGAATCAGCTGATTGGTCGGCTGAGGGAAGGCTGCTCACACTCCGCACCCTTCTTTTTTCGTGGACCTGGATTCTATTGAAACGTTTTTCTTTTGAATGAATGTGAATTTCCAGCACCCTTTTCACGCTAAAAATAAACTGAAAATGTGAGAGACTGTAAAAATCAGATTTTTTTTAAATCAACAGCTCAAAATGCATTTTTTATTGACGACGACGACGACGTCGTCGCTTAATTTTTTGCGTGTGAACTGAAAGACAAAAGCCTGAAATGAGTGCGCTGTGTAGCCAGATGAAGGGGGTTTCATTCCTAGCTGACCGATCGACATGGTCCGCAATTAAAAAAATGCGTTCCGACTTCGCGGACGACGACGACACGACGACGACTTTGCTTTCATCTTTCATTTTCACCGTTTTCAAGTTGTTTTTGGCAAGCTGCTGTGTTCATTTACTTGGTGCACGCAGCAAACCATGCACAGCGCACTCCTTTCAGGCTTTTGTCTTTCAGTTCACACGCAAAAATTAAGCGACGACGTCGTCGTCGTCATCAAACAAAAAATACATTTTGAGCTGTTGATTGAAAAAAAATTATGATTTTTGCAGTTTTCAACATTTTCAGTTTATTTTTAGCGTGTAAAGGGTGCTGGAAATTCACACTCATCCAAAAGAAACACGTTTCAATAGAATCCAGATCCACGAAAAAAGAAGGGTGCGGAGTGTGAGCAGCCTCCCCTCGGCCGACCAATCAGCTGATTCCACATTTTATTGAGTTCGACTGTAGATAGATAGCTGCAACATTTTGGGGGGTCGCGGGGGGCCTGTCAAAATTAGATGCTTAAAATACGCTAAAATCAAGTATAAAGGTGTATTTTACCTAAAATTAGCGAAATTTTTAAGAATTTCAAACAAAAATGGTCAATTTTGGTCAAAAATTGACTCATTTTATGTCTACGAAGACAAAAAAATTCAGGATTTTTTTAGATAGATAATATTAAAAAATAGCTGAGCCGAAAAATCTTCTTTGATAGAGAGAGATGTATTCGAAGATTTTTTTTGGGGGGGGGCGGTCCCTAAATCAAACCACTGATGTTGGCAGACGTTGCCTAAACTAGCCTAAACCAAAACCTAATCCTAAAGCCTAATTCAAAGCTAAACATAATCCTGACCTAACCCTAACCTAAGCCAAGCCTTTTCAAGAAGGAAGATGTGAGAACTATTGCGTTTTGAACAAGTTCTTGTTGGGGCCGGAGCGTGTGCACGCGCGCTAGTGGATCATGAGCATGAGCATGTCGATGCCGTGCGTGTGCGCTTCAGTAATAAATTAATAATTAGTAATAATTTTCGAATTTTTTTAAATCGGCATTTTTGTTTTTTTTAATCATTTTGCAAAAATTCGATTTTTGTTTGACAACCCTGCGTTATCGTAAGACTAGAGATGTAAGGGTCAAAAAAAAAAATTTTTAAATTTTTTTTTAAAGTAAAAAAATGAGCATTTTTTTATTTTTTTATTAAAAATTTTTGAAATTTTTTCTTTAATGTGCCCTGAAAATCAGTACCGAAGGCGAAAGCAAATTTTCGAGGGGGGGGTGTCGTCACGTGGGGGGGGTGCCGAAAATTTTTCAGTGGGGGGGTGTCAGTCATGGTACAGTGACACCCCCCTAGGGTTGTTAAAAAAAACAAAAATCGTCATTTTTGTTTAAAAAAAAATTAAAAAAAAAAATTTCAAAAATCAAAGTTGTGCTAAATCAATCAGGGAGTCCGAAGAACCACATATGATATGCAAGCGCCTCCCGAATGACTCCCATATGACGGAACTTTGCAGATTTTGTTTTGGTGACCTCAATTACCCCTTTTCCAAACCGTCACCATGCCTCTTCTTGTGTTTTGACCTCCAAAACGTCACTAATTGTCCCCAGCTAAACTAATGCTAAAGTGAAGACAAACATACCGCCTTGAAATTCGATCAATTCTTCTGATGGTGTTGCGACGACACGACACGAAGCAGCAAGCAACCAGACAACGTAGCGCTTGCAAACGGAGCAGCGAGCACAATCGGACGCTCTGCGAGGCGAATCGTCACCTTATCTGCATCGGAAATGGTAGGCCAAGCTTTGGGACGCTCAAAAACTTCATCGCAGATGTTGTCGTAGCCTAAAATCAGTCGGTAAAACGGCCCAAAATCGACTGCTAAAGGTTTTACGAGGTATAATCAAAGAAAATTTTTGTTGAACTTTCGAAAAATTTTGCCAAAATTGAGGTTTTCAGAGCATATTAGAGGAAAATTTTTCGAATTTAAAAAAAAAAATCGGCATTTTTGTTTTTTTTAATCACTTTTTTTTTAAATTTTCATTTTTGTTTAACAACCCTACACCCCCCAGGCGTGGGTCATGGGGGGGTGCACTATTGGGGGGGGGGGTGCACTCCCCCCATTGTAGAAAATTTGGGGGGGGTCCACCCCCCTCCGCCGCCCCGTGCACGGGCAGATACCCGTGTACCCCCCTCCCCCCCCTTACCTCGACACGGGTACTAGACTCCCCTCCACCCCCCTCCGCGAGAAAACACGGGATCGCACCCCCCCTCACGGTGGTCAATCTCATCTCAATTTTTTCCAAAAAATACCGTAATTTTTGCATTTTTCTTGACGTTTGTGTCTGTCCCTGCATAGATTTTGTTGTTTCTGACCAAACAAGCAGCTTGTTTGCACAAAATATTCTGTATTTTACAAGAATTTCTGTGTTTTTCTAAGGCAAAAATTTGGTATTACCCGTGCGATCCCGTGCACCCCCCCTCACGAAATTTTTCTGCCAGTGCACCCCCCCCCCCTCAGGAAAATTTGCGATTTGTATACATTCTTAAAAGTGATTTTTTTGATTTTTGATCTGAGGTTGCTGGTAATGAGTCGTTGTAGGTTCCTAATCCTAAACCTAATCCTAATCCTAAGCCAAGCCTTTTTGATAAGGTGAAAATGATCAATTCAGTTTTTGCATTTTTTTCTTTCCTGTGTTATGGAGGAGGAGCACCGGAACTGCAGATGCAGCTGTTTTAATAATGATGCATTACGAAAATGTGCTGCCCGTGCACCCCCCCCCCCCTCACCGAGAAGGCACCTGACCCCCCCCCCTCTAAAATTAGGCAAACACCCCCCCCCCTCACCCGAGGTCCCGCTTTCGCTACTGCCCCCCACCCCACCCATGAGATTTTTTCGCTTAAATTTTGAAGGAAAAACGCTAAATTTTGCTGCAAAATCTTTGAAATTACAATGAAGAATGTCAAGTTATCATATATAAAGCTTATATTATGGACTTTAAAGACAAAAAATCATGATTTTTGAGCAAAAATTCATGATTTTTGGGTGGTCCGAGAAAATTTTTGGGGGGTGTCACTGTTACTTAGGTCCATCTAGGGGGGGTGGGGGGGTGTCTAGCAAATTTCGAGGGGGGGGGGGGTGTGGATGGTCCAGTGTCAGGTTTTGGGGGGTGGGTGTCGCGTGACCCCCCCCCCCCCCCCCCCCCCCCCCCCGCGGAGGGCGCGGGGGCACTGGGGGGGGGTGTACCCCCCCCCACCCCCCCTCGTCTTCGGTACTGCTGAAAATGCCGTTTTTGGCATAATTTTTCGAAAGTTCAACAAAAATTTTCTTTGACTTTACCTTGTCACTTAGTCTTCAACGCTGCAGGTGGTATTCTGGATTGATTTATCGACTGTTTTCAGCCTTGGTGAGTGATGATCGACTCGCGCATTGAAGTACTTGAGCGTCGCAAAGGCTAGTTCAACAAATTCCGATGTCGCTAAGGTGAGATAGAAGCAGAGAACTCACGTTTACGCATCGTTTTTCAGGATCTCGAAAGGTGGAAATTGCACTGTCTGCCACTGCAAGCGTAACTTCGTTGGTTGCTCGTTGCTGTTTCGCCTCGTGTCGTCAGCATGATCACACCGGTTTGTTGTGGAACTTGTTTCCATGTTATTTGAGGTGAATTGAGAGGCAAAACACGAGACGTGATGTCGTCGGTGGGAAAATGGGGTCGCCGAAACCAAGTCTGAAATTTTCACCCTCCTCCCATATGAGTGGGGGTCATATGGTAAGTCGGTGGCTTCTCAGATAGTGATATTCGGACTCCCTGAAAAATTCTGAACAACTTTCATTTAAAAAAAAATTAAAAATTTTTTTTTTTTAAGAAAAAAATAGAAAATTTTTTTTTCTTGACATCTCTACGTAAGACCACTTCTCGTCGTCGTACTAAAAAAGTCTCGGCAGGAGGAAGCAGCAATCGACTTTCGAAGAAAAATTTACAGTAACTCAAAGAAGACTGGGTTTTTTATATCACAAGTTTTTGAAGCGGACATGCGCGTTGTTGACTTCGGTCGATCGGTCTCGGTCGTACTCGTCTGTCATCCTTGCGCTTGGCACGTTTCGCCGTCGGCGACCAATACCGATCAGTCTGGTGCTGGTCGCCATGGTGTTCTCCGTGAAACTGCTGTTTTCCAAGTTAGCGTTTTTATGTTTCTGCCTGCTGTTTTTATGTTTATCTCGCTCGATTGTTCTGCTGGCTCTCCTCGCTGTGAGTCAAATTTTTTGAATTCTAAAAAAATGCTGAAAACGGTTTCGTTCGCGCAGATTCTCGTTCGTACACATTGTTGGCAGTTACGTTTTTTTAATGTGGGCGATGAGATGCTGCTGCATGTCAGTTTACCACTCAAGACAAAATTAGTGAACCAATTACCTGTGAACCAAGTGAAGTGAACCAAAACAGAACACTAAACTAAAGCAACGCTCACTGATCACATGCAAAATGCACAACAACGAAACCAACAAAACACTGAAACGAATTTGTCAAACCATTGAACAGCTATGAAACGGTGGAATTAACATCTTGAATTCACGCTAGGGTCTCGGCTGTTCCGGCCGGATCCGGAAAATTTGCTCCGGATCCGGATCCAATTTTAGGCGCTGGAATCCGAACCGGATCCGACTCCATCCCTATTCCACTATTTCTCATTGGTTGCGAAGGCCGAGTTATGGAAACTTAGTGCTTCAGTAAAATCGGAGATAAAACTATTTTAAAACGGAAATAAAACCTTTTTTTCTTGACCAAACTCCGTTCCGACAGCAATTTCCGTACATTAAGCATGCATCACGTGACCGCCAACGACGACACCGATTGCATATGATTTCGAGTTTAAACTGTATGGTCGTGTCATTCGCAGATATCTGCTGCTGACGAACACCGGCACGTGCTACGTGCTGCTGAGTCTCGGTGACATGCTGCAGCAGAAGATCGCGCACAGCTTCCTCGCGCATGATGCCACCGCCGCCGCCGCTCTAACAAACGAACAGCAGCAACCGAGCGCCTCAACGTCAGCAGCCGACGACGCCGCCGCCGTGGTCGTGAAAACAACGTACAAACTCGATTGGGACTGGCAGAGGACGGGTGAGTTTTAGGGGTGTTTTGGGTGGTGGCTTGTGGTGATTGAGTAGATTTTCATTTTTTTTATTGGCCGTGTTTTTGGCTGTCCGAAACAGTACGGTCGAGCAAGTCTAATGCATCGTGTTGAAAGTTCGTTCGTGTTCGAGCATGAAAAAGACTGGCATTCACATTTAGCGTTTTAGAAGTGAACTTTTCCCGTGAGCGGACAAATCTTTACATCGCCCCCCCCTCCCCGTAGCACATGTTATGTCCATAATGTTGGGGATTGAAGTATTAAGAAAACTGTCTGTAACTGCAACGACAATGAAAATTATGTGCGATGTGTGAGAAATCGCATCACATCTGCAGACTCAAAATTAAAAAGACGTCTTCAAACAGGACACCAATAGCTCACAGTTGCACCAGTTACGAATCCGTGTGTAAATTCTGTTTTCACATTTTGCAACGTCCAACTAATGATTCACGCATTTGCATTTCACACAGTTCAACCGAACCTAAAATAATTTTCATCGCAAACTTTCCGCTGAGACGGCGGTGTGTGTAACGTGACAAAGTCAATTAGTGAGATGAGACAGTTTTGCTGTTGTGCTGTTTTCCCACTTTCTATTCCCCATGGAAAAAAGCACGCACGGCGACATGTGTTTAACGAGTAGACATGCGTTTCAGATGGTCCCACCAACTCTCAGCCAAATACAGTAGTATTCGTTTTCAATTCAGCCGGCGAGCAAACGAACAAAATGTCATAAAAACGGTTGTAATCAGTAGGAACGTTTCAAACCCGAAGGAAGAATAGCGACCACGAGGTTTCAACTGATTATGCCATCGGAGCGTGAATTTGTGTGGCCAATCAGCTTATGTAATTCAAATGCAGCCGCAAAAAATCGGTAACCTTGTTGAGACACGCAAACCACTCATTACACGCAGTTTTCAACGCTAAATATGATTTCAAGACAACACGCTTCACTTTCACTTCCAGTGAACCACTGTTTCGGTGTCTCACTTCACTCAATCACTATTGTTTTCACGTCTGTGCTAACTTAGATAGACTGTTTCATTCGAAAACACGCAGCTGGGTTGGCGATAAAAAGTGAAACGAAGCCAATTTTCAGCGATTTTCAACAAAATGTCATTTGGTTGAGCCTGTCGACGGGTGTCTGTTTTATGGTTGATATGCACACGCCTTCAGTGTTAATGAAAATTGTTTTGCATCGGTCGTTAACGGCTAACGCATGTTATTTGTGGCTTGCGGTTATTTAGAACTGCATGCAGTTGGCGCACGCTGGGCTGCCGTTTTTTTCGGTTTGAGCAGCTTTGTGCGACAGACGGGGGATGAGTTCACAACATACAAACGTCAGAAACAATGGGAATAATTTCCCGTACCGAAATACTACTTGCAGAATCTAAAAAGTTTGCAAAATATAAAATGTTCTCCGGTGAAACATTTGGTATTTTTGAAGGTATTTAGTGTGCCACGTTCTCCTGTGTGTTCGTGCGAAACCGGAGCGTGGATTAGAAAATGGCGTTGTGGATAACGCCTATTTGAAATGGTCGCTCTGGTTTAGCCTAAAGCAGGTTACTTTCTGTATTTAACGTACCCGTTTTCAACATTTTCAGTGCGCGTCGGCAACTCGGCGATGCTGCTCGGTCCCATGAATCATTTCTGGTATCTGTTTCTCGATCGCATGATCCCCGGCCGCCGTGGTCGTGACGTCTTTCTCAAGACCTTCTTCGATTGGTGCTCTTGTCCCGCCTTCTCGTTCGGCTATTTCTTATGTGCGTATTTCAGATTTCGCTTTGTATTATTTTAGTAAATTTTATTATTATCAGCGCACATTTTGTGCGTGCAACGAGCCTGATTGCCTGCAGTCGAACGGAGCGCTTGCTTACCGATCGCCTTTGCTTTGTATTTTATCGACTCTTCCGCAGCCGAAACAGCGTGTAACATTTAATTGAATATGAACGCATAACATTGAGTGCTTTGGCTGGTTGTTGGAGCTAAGAAACACGTTTTTTTTGTTTCAGCCGTCTCGTTACAGCAGGGCAGCCGGTTGTCGGATATTTGGCGTGAATACAGGTCGAAATTCTTCAATGTCGCTGCGGTACGTTTAACGTTTCTTTTGTTTTGAGTTTTTTTTGTGAAGCTGAAAACCTCGTTCGTGTCTTTCCTAAACTGCTTTTTTGTTGTTTACTGTAGTTTGTAGAACCGTTAGTTTACTGTAGTACGCTGTGCTGTAGTTTACTGTTTGATTGGTCAAAAACATCAAAATGGAAATTATATAGAAAGAAAAAATAACAAGAAAGAGCTCGGTATCGCAGTTGCAAAAAACCACATTTAAGGGGCATTCATGAAGCAGTATTTAGAGACCCCGCAGATATTTTTTAAAACCAGCTGCGCGTCACGAAATACTGGTTCATGAATGCCGCTTTAGCCACAAACGAAATGAACAGATGATTTCACGAGGATGTTAGCATGTTGTCTGTGTTGTGTTCGTTTCAGCTCGACCTAATGGTGTGGCCCCCGTCGCAGGCACTGAACTTCTGGCTGCTACCACCGCAGCTGCGTGTTGTCTACGTCGCGTCCGTACAGGTCGTCTACAACACCGGCATCTCATACATCAAGCACGACATCGACTATGCCGATGAGCAACACCACGAACGCGACATGCACTGCACCCATGGTATATAACGAGCGTTGTTGTTGATGTTGAGGCTTGTGCCAGCAAACAGACCAGGATTCGCCTGTACTTCTGTGTTATATTTCGTTTCGTTAATTTAGCTGTTTTCACGATACTATTTTTACTGTTCGCCGTGGTGACTTTGGAAAGTTCTAACCGGTGTTGAGAAGCAACTGAATTGAGAAGCAACACTGATCGCAGCAGTGAATTTATACCTGAATTGAACTCGTTTCATGCGACCATTGTGGTTGGGTAGAATCTTCGGAATTTTTCATGCATTCAAGTGGTTCAAATTAAATCAGTGGTGCCACCAGTATTTTTTTTATCTATTTTACAGTCAAATCGAACTCTCTGGAAATAGAGTCGACTGATAGGAAATCACGGTAGCTCGGTAAGACCAAAAATGCCAACCCCGTGTCTCTTAGTGCACTGTCTTCAGCGTTATTCAATGTGTGTTTACTTGTTTTTCGTTGTTGTTCGGCTGAATTTTTAGTTGGCATACCGTATTGCCTCTATTAAACCTCCCCCCAAAAATAAACCCCCACCCCCTCGACAAGTTTCCAAATAATCCCCCCCCCAAAAAAAATAAACCCCCATGGGGGTTTATTAGAAACCTGTTTGAAACACATACCCAGCGAATTCAGTGGCTGAATGCAGTGACATTGGTGAAATTGTGCTACCAAAGGCCCCAAAGGGATGAGTTAGTGGTAATTTCATTACAAAAGGCTGTTACAAAAGGAAATCTCTGTGAAAAGTAGAAGTTTCTGTGACTTTCTTGCCTGCCATGCAAGGTATTTTTGCCATTTTTCAACAAACCCCCACCCCTAGAATTTGTTTGTAAATAACCCCCCCCCCAAAATAAACCCGCCCCAAAAAATAAACCCCCACCCCCAGAAGTCGCTGAAGAAATAAACCCCCATGGGGGTTTATTAGAGGTAATACGGTATGTGTTGTTGTAAATAGCATTTATTTGTAATTGGCTGTCGACAAAATGGAACCTCAGCTGCGTGCAAATGGCGTAATTTATTATTTTTCGCTGCAGTATGATGTTGCACAACAATTGTGTTTGGCATCTGTTTGTTAGACCTGTCAGAAAGAGATGTCGTCATCAAGTGTTTCTACAGAGTTTAGACAACGAACTACACTTGCTTGCTTCAGGTGTCAATTACGACGACTGTGGAGCATAATGCTGCTTGTTGATGCTCAAAGATTTCGTTGCATGGCACGTTGTTTTAGCGTTTTGGTTTTCAGAAAAAATTGTGTTTACCCCCGTTTTTGGATCTGAAGCTGTCTCTAATTCTGTCATATTTTCTGTTTCCCTTTTTCTAAATGTGCACTGTTTATGGTGTGCACTTTGTTTATTGGAACACCTATCAGACAGAATCACATCATTGCTGGGTGCTGGCACATCAGACGTTTTGTTGCTTGATAGTTTGCGATGGTCAGGTTTGTTTCACGGCTCTCACGGACAGCTATGTAGCATAATTTTCAACAAACTTTTTCAACAATTTTATTCTTTAACTTGCTTTTGTGCTGCGATTTTTTCTCGAATCTGTTTTATTTTTACTTTTCTACCGGTTACGAATCTTTCTTTGTGCTTTCTTTTTCTACAAGCCATGTGCATAATTTTTCAGTTGCAAAACCATTTGCAAAAAAACCATTTTGCCGTTTTTGTTGTCGTTTTGGCCTTTTCGTCGTTTTGTGTTCACTAATTTAAAAGCACCAAAATTTTACAGCGGAAACCGAAACGAAATGAACATTTTCCAGTGTCCAAGAAGCGCGAGTCACTTGTTTGTCGGTGTCGTATTCGTGTCACGATTCACGAATTATGAAATTATTTATTGCAGTTCGGTGTTTTAGTTTTGATGAATCACCAGAGTTGATTATGCTTTATTTTCAGTTTTTTCCGTTATTCAAATATGAATGTGTATTTCCGTTTTTGGCATTGTCTGTTTGCTAGACCCTGTCAGACGATGACGTCATGGTCATTATGTGCATTGATGTAAAGCGTTGACGTCACTCGATACGGAAACACCCTGCAAACCTGCCGGATGCAATGGCCCAATCATTTAGTCGCCTGATTTTCAAGAAAGGGTGTGTTTGTTTCCTGCAACATTTCGCGTAAATCAGGTGACGATCCACTCCAAGCCAAAGTGATCTCGAAGCAGGTTTGCAACGGGATTTACGTTACCTGCATGGTACAATTGCGTTCTTGGCTGACAGATTTTTTAAACCATACCGACTCCTATATTCAAATCGGTGTAAATAATTTAAATCTTGTGATACATACCGTATTACCTCTAATAAACCCCCATGGGGGTTTATTTCTTCAGCGACTTCTGGGGGTGGGGGTTTATTTTTGGGGGGGGGCTTTATTTTGGGGGGGGGTTTATTTGGAAACCATTTTTTGGGGTGGGCAAAATGGCAAAAATACCTTCCATGGCAGGAAGGAAGTCGCAGAAACTTCTACTCTACATAGAAATTTCCTTTTACAACAGCCTTTTGTTATGAAATTACCATTAACTCATCCATTTGGGGCCTTTGGTAGCACAATTTCATCATTTTCTCTGCAACCAGCCACTGAATTCGCTGGGTGTGTTTCAAACAGGTTTCAATAATCCCCCATGGGGGATTATTTTTGGGGGGGGGGATTATTTGGAAACTTGTCGAGGGGGTGGGGGTTTATTTTTTGGGGGGGGGGGGTTTAATTTTGGGGGGGGTTAATAGAGGTAATACGGTACGCGAGTTTTTCAGCGCGTCTTGTCAGTAGCAATGTGTTTAGGTACTGGGTTATAGAACAGGTAGCCTAGATTTAGATTCGTATTTGTTTTTCAAACGCCATTGCAAGTGGAAATGTCTGCAAAGGCATTGACGTATAGTGTGAAGTCTTGAGCTTGTCGTACGTGTTATCTTATAAACTTGTGAGTGGAAATTGTAACTGAAATGAATCGAATCGTCTGAAACAAAAAAAACGACACATAAAAGTGGACACAGGACTTGTGGTGCAGCGGCTGATCCGGAGCTACCAAGAAGCTGCAGTTATTCAGTGGCTTAGTGCCAAGTAAGCGACATGCAACTCTAAACGTTTTTTATCGACGTGGAAACATGAACTTCGAACAGAAACTGAAACGAAACAGCACAAAACGTGGAACAGAAGTTGACACGAGCAGTACACTGAAATGTACCGTATAATTTCATTTCAAATAAAAACAAAATAAAATGGAACACTGGGAGTGAATTCAAAGGTCATAATGCTGTCACAATCACACACAGAAAGCGTGAAAATCGAAACGATAAAGCGATATTTTTCAACAAAAAAAACAAAAATAATGTTCGTATCACGGAAAAACCACAACGGAAAATAAATATGGAAAGCTTTTTTACAAAGCAGCGCAAAATAAAAAACCATTTGCAGTCAAAATAAAGTCACCGATTTGCAGAAAATTTTGCAAAAATACACAGTATCAGTGATAAATTCATTGCTTTTTTTGGCCGAAAAACGAAATAAGTGGAATCCTCATCAAAAAAGTCAAACCTGTTTCATAGAAATGGGGAATCCAAAAGAACATAAAAAAACAGCGCAAAAACCACACAACCGAAAATCGAAGCAAGCACAATTACTACAACGAATGAAATAACATCAAAAACAAATTTCGTAACTTTTGAAGTTCACGTGTGGCGTCTTGAATTGTTCAATAACAGTAAAACACAGCTTAAATAACCTGCGGAACATAGCTGCACCTTGCTGGCTGATGCAGCCAATGAGCGTGCTCCGTTCAAACATACAGTAGCAACCAACCAGCTTTTCTCGGTGTGTTCGACTGTTACTGATAAAAAGCTTATAAAAAGGTATAACAAATGCGAATCTCAAGGCAATACTATTATTAACTATTGACGCGCAAATGCAAGCAAAAAGCACCGAACAAATTTTTACAAATCAAAGCGAGCGACACAAACTTTTCCGAGTTTGTTTTTTGTGGCAACCAAAAAAATTGGAAAATCAAACCAGCAACGAAAACAACTAGTTGCTTCCCACACACAAGTGAATTACGTCCAGTAGTGTTTTTCAGAATCACAAACAAAATAAATAAAAAAATGAGCATCTGCAATGTCCAAGACGTCTGGATCTGGGGTGCAAAAAGACATGATAAAGTGAATAAACTTGAAAAAGGGAAGTAGCTATTTCTTTTAAGTCAGCGACCAACAACCTGAAGACGCTGTATTATTGTCGGCGGTGGTGCAACAAAAAAAAACTGAATTGAATAAAAACCACAAAACGTGAATAAAAATCGATGACTTTTATGATGTGCGTTGTGGATGTGATGTGATCAATTTCAAAACAGCAAATCAGTGTTCTGTTCGGCACGTGAAAACGATTCGTCACCGCGTTCGTCAACTGAAAAAAAGTGATCGTTGAAATCTCCCAAACCGAAAACCGTGCCCTTTCCCCAATACACATTTTAACCGGCGGCCACAACCAAACACACTGGCAAACCATCTATACACTGGCGCACGTGCACCGTGTGGCAGCCTGTGTGTTTGTGCGTGGATTGCAACATTGCATAATTGTTATTACCCCCCCCCCCCCAAAAAAAAAAAACCCACACCCCCCAACCCCCCCCCCACCCCAAACCCCTTTTTTCAGAAATTTTTGATTTTCAAATTTATATAAGGAGACCTTATATGCAAGACTTTACGGTATCTTGCAGCCAATAGGCACGGCTAGAATCGAAGTTCGCAATACAGCAACCAGCACTGCTTGCTTTATCACACTACCCGGACGACAGTGTGGTGTGACGTGGTGCGCGGACGCTATCAAGCGAAACATGGCAGGTTGTGTAGTGTCGCACGCAAATCCAGCACCACGCACACTACATCACACACGTCGCACGGGTATGATGAACGCGAATACTTGAAGTTGTTTCTTTGCACTCCCCCCCCCCCACCACAGAAACGCAGACAGACGTGCACGCCATTACCTGATCTGATCTGATCCCCTCCGACAATCAAGCAAGCACCACAATCAATCAACGACAATCAACCAACCATCAGTGGCCATCTGCTGTTCAGTCTCATCCGTCTTCTCCTCGTCCTCTTGCGAATACTTGCGCACGTTGGTCACGCCGAGCATGAAATCGCCCGATGAAAGATGCGACGGCACATAGTTGACCAGTGCTGAATATGAATGGCACAGTGGCACAATGACAGTGGCGACAGAAACCATAAATGTACGCAATCGGCTTGACAGCACAACATAACACGGGCATACGGCAAGCTTCGCTGAGCCACCCTCTTCATTTGAACGTCTCGGACAGACGTGACGTCATGTGTGCTCAATGCGGTTGTCAGTTGTCACCCACACAGGAAATAGGACTATCCCGTCGCGTCATAAAACGGGGACGTAAATGGGCTGGGTGACCCAAAACTGAATTTATGGCGCCTACACATGGACAATCAGGCGTTCATCAGCAAATGACGCCGTTTCGGTTCGACACGTTCGAATAAAGCTCCAATACGGTGATTCACTGCAACGACCGAAAAGCAACCAGGGTGAAACCAACATTCAGCTGAATGCGAAACCAGGTTCGTCAGTTATGCCTTCCAGAATGGTCAGTTTTTCAAGAAAACCAAACTTCCTCCTACCCCCATTTGCCATGATCGGGTGGCCGACTGCTCCAAGGCTGCCTGTCGACGTCGCCGCCTCCTGCTCGCGTAATTCTTCGTTCATTCTGAAAATTTCCGAATTCATGACTCCGACTCCTTGGCGCATTTTTAGCCTAGCTAAAACTGATGTTCGTCAATCAACAACAGCAATAACAATATGCTTTTCATCGCGCTATGAAACGATACGATCGCAGACACGATAGACGAGCAACCACACTATTCATGAACGGATACAGCCAATCAGCGAGCTGCATGTTATGTTCGGGCACAACAAGAAAAACTGCAAGGCGTGTTGAGCAAAATCAGCCAAAAAAAAACAAAACGAACAGCACACCTAGGCAATGGCTCAGCAAACTCACTGTTCGACCACCAGCTTGTACTGCTCATGGGTGACCTCAACGCCGTCGTCCCAGCGCTCGTCCTTCACCAGTGTTTCCTCGTCGTAAAGATACGCGTTCGACGGTACCTTCACGAATTTCACAGCCGCCGGTTGCTAAAAAAACATCGGAATTGTAGAAACGTGAAAAAAAACTGTCGTTTCCATGGCAAAGCCACTGATTGTTTATTTTGATCTGCGGCTCGATATATCAATAGTGGTTCGTTGAATGCTGAACGCAAAAAGCGCGTATTCATTGGCAGCGTGCGGGACACTCGTTTGGTAACGATCAACCAGTGGATCACATTTGAAAACTCAGCCAGTCGCATTGAAAAATGAAACGACACTCAACAAAAACACAACCAAAATAGTATAACTGTCTGGCTGATGCTGAGAAAGTTCGAACCAGCAATTACATCCAGTATTCCAGTCCCCAATATCCTTTCACTACTGCAAATATCAATTCATCACAACACTCAAGTCCCCAGTATTATTGTCATGTTCACCACGTTATTTCCGTGACATGCACGCACGTACAAACAATTCACGTGTATGTTACTTCAATTGGCTGGTTGCATGTATTCTTTATATTTCCAATAAGATTTACGCAAGTACAGCAATAAGAGGATTTCACCGAAAATTGTACGAATGCACAACATGGAAAAGGGTGGAAATAACTCAATATTATTATAACGCGGAATGAATATGTAATCCACAGCCATTCAAATAATCTTCTCCACCCACCAAATGAAACCAATAACCACAACCAACGACACAATAAAAATGCTGTCCTGTTTTGTGTGTAATAAGTATAGACATCAGAGCAACGTCAGAGACAAAATCTCCATAACCTTTTTTTACCCGCTGCTCGCTGATTGGTCACTGTGTTATGCCAGCAATATTTTAATAAGCGTGCTGCTAACCGTGGTTTGAAAATGATTCCTGTGATTACATGCCAACATTTATTTATTTTTTCGCATAACTTTCCCTAAAAAATATCGTCGCCTCTCACTCAGCCAAAACCGACGAAGTCAAACAGTAACACCATCCAAACAACATAAGAAACAAAGTCGAATGCAATAAGAGTCAATAAACAAACAAACAACATGTCTGCCGAAATGCAAATAAAGTGATATAAATAAAACTTCATAAATAAATAATATACAGCAATAAAATCCCAATATGGACCATTAAAAACAGCACAATCAGCTAATTGCTTCGATTTCTGAACAACCATCTGTTTTGAATGCTAATTATACTGTCAAAAGCACACGAAATAATGCAATTTGCAAACTCGAAAACATTCGAAATTCGAAAATTTGCAATAATGCAATAATGCAATTTGTCGCGCGTTGGTTGGCTGTTCGTCTCTGGTGCTGCTAGATGAACGAAACAGCATGCCAATGTTAACTGAACTTGACCGGTAAAACGACAAACGTCAGTATTCCTTAAAAGTTCGTGCGAAATCGGATAAACTGAAATCCGAACGAACGAGCTCAAAAGCGGAATCAAATAAAATCACAATTGAAAAACCGAATTACAGTAAATCGGATCCGATCAACCTCAATTTCATCCAAAATTTGAAATGTATGTATTTGCGATGTTTTATTTGAAAATTGTGTCATCGTCCTATTATTCTTATCCCTTTCAAGAGGTTTGCTTGCAAATTTTATCAACAAAATTAGCTCAATCAAAATTAACAGATGCATAAATGTAAAAAAATACCAAGATTTGGTAAATTTGAGGAACAACCACAAGATTTTCCTTCAAATTTTCAACTCAATTTTATGTGACGAAAAAAGGTAATATTCATTCACCACACGCTGTTTCCTGGTTCCAGAGAATGCGAGGAAGGTTACCAAACTTTGGCGATTCACAATTCATTGCACACTCAAAACCATCTCAAATTTCAATTCGGCACTGCACGACCTTTTACTGAACCTAAAGAATACGTCCCCGTAAGAATGGTCTTTTTTCAACGCAATTATATAAACCACAGCCACATGGAAAATAGGTATCAGAAATCATAAACAAAATCTAATCAGATTTTGTTTTTAGTCTGTGCTTTATTCTGTAACACCTGCTTCAGTCAGAATTTTTTCCGACATTTCACTCCCCCCTCCACTTTTAAACAGAGTTTTCAAACAACCATAGACACCAGTACCACATCATCTCATAAAAATAGTCAATTCACCGCGTTGAACACAATACAAACAAACAGTCTTCTCCCAATCTTATACTATTCGTCACAAGATCACTAAACGTACTCATTGTGCTGTGAAGGTTGTCACTTTTGTCAACAACGAACGACAAAGTACATGGCTGATCAGAATCAGATATTTCGGCGAAAAAGATGTGCGAAAACTACAAAATCACCCACTTCACACAACCGCCACTTTTCAACCAAAAAGTACCCATCCCCATTTTTTGATCTTATCGTTTTTCTGGGTGGGACAAGTAGAAATGACAAAAAAACTTCTATGTGCAGTCAGCATGAAAAAAACTACCTACACACGCACAACCAATAAAAAACTAAAAACCACAAACTCTTTCACAATGTGCTTTTGGCTGGAACAAAATGATATCGCTCACAAAAGTTATGCGCACTACTTAAAAAAGATAAGAAAAGAGGGACGTTTGTCTTGTGATCTTTGCGATTACGATGTGAACGTGCTATATATGCTGTGCGTGGCTTTGTTTGAGTTGAAAGAGAAAAAGAGAGAGATTCAAAACAAAATTCAAAAATTCAAATTGAATAGGTTTGACACGCGATGAGCGATCAACTCGACACGACAAAGACAAATAAACAATTGGTTTGTCTTTCTTTGATGCACAATGGATGCGTGTAATAACATGATTGATATGTTAGTTATTCTGACTGACCGAACAGAATTCAGAGACACACGAAATTTTAACGTCTGGTTTGAGCGATACACTGATTGGCGTCATCAATACCGCCAAAAAATTAAACTCACGGTTGGATCATGTTCGCTGGAGAAAAGAAGAATGCACACCACGTGCGCAAAGCAGTCGACAAGCGAATCACGCATCATTCGAACGGCCCGCGGAACACAAAAAAAACCAAAAAGCGCTCAAAACCAAAATCGCCCACACTGACACAAGCCTTCTCGAGTTTGCGTTCGCTGTTCGTCAGATTGCTGCGATTGTTTGCCACAATTCCGTGGTTGCCTTCCAGCACCACGTTGATCTCCTCTCTTAAGGACGCAATAAACTCCGGAATGTCTTCCTCCTCGATCAGGTTCAGCATCTTCTCGTACATCTCGCGCTGACGCTCCTGCAAGTGTTCAGTTGCTGACTTTTTTCTCTCGACAATCAAAACTGGATAAACAGAACCATCGCACAAAACGCAGTGGTCAACCAGACGAATGTCTTTTGAGTGGTAGTCGCACAAAATTTCAGTCCAATCTTTGATGGTTTCTTTTTTTAAGTTTCTTGACTTTTACCACATGAAAAGTTGGATGAAACCGAATAAGCAAGAAAAAAAGTTGGAAAACTCACCGAAAACGACTGCGGCTGTTTCACAGGCGCTACATAGACCTGCGGTGGCGGTTTGCCCGATTGCAACACCGTCGTCCCTTCACTGTCGGCTTTGTCCACGTTCGTTGGAGCAGCCTCCTTCGGCGGTGCAATGTGCACCTGTTCAATGGTGACCTGACCATTTTGCGCAACATTCGTCGCGGTCGACAGTTGCACTTTCGGAGTGTTCAACGGATCAAGCCGATGGTCGAGCGGCGGTGTCTCGGTCACCACTGGACTGTCCTCTCGTACGGTGAACGTACCGTTTACGAGTTTTTCGGCGGCAGTTTGAACGGTCTTCTGGCGATTGACGATCGTATAGGTGGTGTTCAGCGATTGCACGACGTGTGCGCCGTTGTGCCGATCATGCTGGTCAACGTTGTTTTCGAGTATCGTCGGTGGCGAGTCTGAAACGGACGACGACGCCGTCGGTGTGTCCATGTCGGAATCGGTCGCCGAGTTCGTCACGGTGACTGCGTCCGGTGGCTGTCAGGGAGAACGACAAAAGTGTTGAATCGAGACTAGTCTCCAAGTGCAAAACCGGCACACACACACGCACACACACACACAACACAACCGAATCAGCCAAGAGGGCGGTGCAGCAGCAGCAATGAATGAACACTTATACACGAAAACGATCGCATGTTCAGTTTTATGCGGTCGTCAGCCAATAATAACCAAGAGCTGCACAAAATAACGCGCGTGTGTGTGTTGGTTGGTTACATTAGGACAAAAAAAAACAAGGGAAAACCAAAAACCAGCTGCGAGTTTCACCAATTGCGGCTCGTTCGCTCGGCGGAATCGCGTGGCGAACGGCTGACGCGACGAAGCGACCGCTGGCGGCGCTCGCTGATTGGTCGATGATCGCTCGTGCTGCTCGACGCTGGTGTTGCGCGCTCCGGATCCGGAGATTTCTTTCATCATTCGATCCATCTCCCGGAGACCGCTGGAGACTGGAAAATTGAAAAAAAATGTATGTAATGTGCGGTGATGATGTTCAAATAGTGAGCACGTTAAAAGAAGTGTCGGTCGCCGCACAAATGCTGCAAACAATAAAAGTTGGCAACGTTTAGACAAACACTTCTTCATCGAATAGCTAATATTCTTTTGGTTCTGATATTGTCACGCTCTACGCGGAAATTCAAAATTGCTGAGGTGTCACTGGAATCTACTCCCTGATTGAATATACCACCGACTCACTTGGGCAATTCTGCACTGTCGCACTAAACAAACAAGAGCGTGACATCCAAGCAAACGAAAACGTGCCCTTCCGCACGGTGACGTCATCGGTGAGCGTTTTCTCGAGCGCCCTCGTGTTGCTGTCAGCATTCGCCACATCATAGAACGTCGCATCGTCCTCTGACAACAGCGACTCGTTGTCATCATCCTCATGGTCGTTGTCATGCTCAAACGGAACACCACCACCACTGACGCGGCCACTTGCGCTCGGTGGAATCGGCTCGTCCGGTGGCGGCGACTGGTCGGCCGCTGTGCTCGCACGATCGTCGCGACGCGCGGTCGACACGCACACCGCCATGGTGCTGCTGAAACGGGCGTGTACAGTTTGGGTCGAGTGTCGAACGACCATACTGCCAAATGACAAATATTCAGCGCAATATTCTGCCGTATTTTGGTCTTGAAACGATCTCTTACGGCCATGGAAAAACGCGCTCACCTCGTGTTTTTCGGCGTGGTCGTCGTCGATCTATGGTGACTAGGATCCGGTGGACTGTTGCGCATCAGCGTCAAATCGATCGGTCGCAGCGCGGGCATACGGAATGTGGGCGTTTGTTGTGGACTGGAGGGGCTGGCTGTGTGGGGTGAACTCGACGGCGACGGAGACTGCACCGGACGAAGGCGACGTTGCACACGCACAAACTCGGGCTCCTGAACACAAGTGCTCCGCGGTGGTGAGTGGTTGTTCTTCTTTGTTCAGATCTTCTTTTAGGGAGTTCGATTGGATTTGAATCGCACAATGAGCGAGCTAGATACTTGCCATGCGATGGCAGTCGCTCGCTCGTCGTGCGACCGTACCGTGCACACTTGCACACACACCGCAAGCGAGCGCTGCTCGTTGTTTGTTCATGGGTGTGATTGGACTGAGCATGAGCAAACTGCAATCACGATGTAATCGCACAGTGTGCAGCGCTGTTCACAGTCAAAAGACTGAGACCGCCCGACAAAGCATACCTGCACCACAGTGTTCGTCGCGGAGAGCGCCGTGTTGGCGGTGGGACGTCGCGGCGACGGCGACTTGCGCAGCGTCACCCAACGCTCCGGCTCGCTCGGTTTGCCGCTTTTGTCATCAGCGACGCCACCAACGTGAATCATTGTTTTCGTCGTCGTCGGCAGCGTCACCGACGTTGGCAGCGGAACGGACGGCACCAGCTCGCTGTTCTCATCGAGCCTCGCTCGCTCTGGTTTCGGCGGACTATTATTGGTATTGTTGGCGACTCGTTTGCTGACAAGAGTGGTCGAGAATCGGCTGATGATGCGTTGCTGCGGCGGTGTGCCGCCCGTGCGATCGGCGATTGCGACCGATTCTGATGGGTCGACTTGGCGGAAGTACAGCTCAGAAGAGGACGTCGACTTGGACACTGTGCGCGGCTGATTGTGCTGGTGCAGAGAGCCGCCGGTGCTCATTGGCGGTGCGTCGGCGTCGTCGTCATTGTTGTTGCGGCGCTCACTGGTGCAACGAACGTGCAACTCTTGTGGGCTGCCTGCAAAATATACAAAAAACGTTTTTGTGCTGTTTTGTTAGACGGGTGTTTTCCAGGTTATGCCGGTGTGGCGTGGTTTATTCGTGAAACTCTGTTCTCTGAAGAAAACGTTTATCAGACAAACCACACAATGAATTCACAGTCACCACCGCCACCACCGCTCTGCTACGCTGCCGAAAAAAATGGTTCACAAGACGAAAATAGAACACTCAGGTCAATACAGCATTGACTAGACCCGCTCTGTGTCAGTTCACATGACGACTCACGTCGACGCCGTGCGCATGCATTGATAAGCACTCAGTTCACACAACACTGCTAGTGTGCTCGCACGTGACTGTGCAACATCAAGACTGACCATAACATTCACAGACAATCGTAATTTATAAGTGTGATTTTTTTATCGGTAAACTTTGTCGCACCTTCGAGTGGCCATTCGAACCGGCGTGTCTGGTGTTTACCATGCGCATTTGATGCAGTTGGCCACTGGAGGCCGTCTATACCAGACCAAAAAGAACCGACAAGCCAAGCGCACACTACACGCGCCACCGAAAAACCGACTGAGCCGGCCGGGCCCCGGCCAGAAAGCAAGCGAAAAGACCCGACCAACCGGACACAACGATCGGCGGCGGTTGGCGCGGCGACACCGTCAAATCCTCGACGCTCGCGAACTGCCTACGAGCGCGACGCGACGGCGTCTCGTAGCGGCGTGTGTTCGCCGTCGCTGATCCGGCGGCATTCCGACTCGACTCCGCCGACGAATTCAGACGGTGGCCGGTGTTGGCGGCGCGGCCGAGTGAATTGTGACGCGCGTGCACCGCCTCCGAGAGCAACAGGAAACGCTCGCGCAGTCGACGCACGATGCCCGGCCCATACGGCAGACTCTGAGAGTGCGGCAGGGAGGTGTGTACACCACACGGTTGGGGCAGTTGCGATTCCGTCAAACGGAGAGTTTTGTGGGAGAAGCACTGTCAACTAGCAGTCGAACGCACCGTTCTACAGTCAATTTCGCTAATATATGCAACTAGCTGATTGGTTGGTCATAGCAATTCTCAGCGCTGATTGGTTAATCATGAGGTGTTCTCAGCGCTGATTGCTTGGCCATCACGTCATGTTGCATATATTTTCCAGATGGACTGTAGGCATGCTGCTGTTGTTCTGCATCCGAGTTTAGTGGATTATTTTTTTTGCCACCCTTGTAGCCTGGGTGGTAGCACGTTGTGACAATTGTCTGTGCGTTTGGGAATCGAGCCCCTCTGAGGGGTGTATGGGCATTTAGTGACAGAGAAAAAAGAAAAATCCGTGGGCGCCCTCCCCCACTGCCCTACATCGGTGGCATTCTGAACGCTCTTCTTGGTTAGCTCTCTGGCTAAAAATATAGCCTGAAATCACCGTTCGTTCGTTTACTTCGTTTGAACTGAATTCATGACCGAGAGAATTCCAACAACATCCACAATGCACAGTGCACAAAACTCCAAGCGGAAATCGAAAAACGAACAAAAGAAACAGCGCACAGACACCCGTGAATGTATTATTCAATCTGTTGCACCGAGCGACCGACTCACCTGTGGCGAGCTCGATCCGCTCGACGCCGTCTCAATGCCGCTGCTCGTGCTCGTCTCTTCGTTGCCGTGCAGTTTTTGATGGTGACTGAGAAACAACGGCTCATACGCATCGCGTTCGCTCAGCGGCACTGCAGCAATGCCACTTTCTTGTGGCGTTTCAGCGCACACCGACGTGTACACCAGATTGTGATTGGTGTTGATGTTGCCATTGTGATCTGCTGTATTATCCGCTGGTGACTCCTGAAATTTTTTTCGACAAATACATGAAACGAAGCGATTACTATTGCTGTGTCTACGTAAAGTCTCGTCATTGACACCCTCGTCCGCATGGCCTGGGTGGTAGCGCGTTATGGTTGTGGTGACTCTTGTCGGTGCGTTCGGGAGATCGAGCCCCGCCGAGGGGTGTATCAAGTACTTATGTCAAAGAAACTTCAAAAAGCGCCCTGCTCGACGGCGTTCTGCATGCTTTTCTGGGTTTAGCCCTAGCTGAAAACAGCTCACTGTGAAGAAAAGCAAAGGCTATCACAAAAATCAAACCAGAAGCAGCGACCGTTTTCTGCAGGAACTCTTCGACTGGGGGCAGCTGTTCCAGTGCGTTCTGTGGAATGGCGGTTGATGGAGATGAATGGACGACCTTTTGAACGTATTGATCGTGCTTGATCCACGGATTGTTTCGCACGAAACCGAGACCGCCGCCGCTGCTCGCCATCGCAATTTGTGATGTTATATTTACAAAATGGTAATTGATGATCACTGTTGGTTGACTTGTACTGAAACGTTGGCACTATTGGCAAACTGTTGTTATCAGGGCCGTCAAGATGGGGGTAACCCCCTCCCTAGGGTTGTTAAACAAAAATCGAAATCTTTTTTTAAAGTGGTTAAAAATGCTCTGAAGAATCAATCAATCAATCAATCAAGTTTATTTGTAAGCCTCACGGCCAGTTCACATCAACACATTCACAAAACTTCCATTGTGCAAAACAAACAATTGATGTCACAAAAAAAACCTAAAGAAACACAAGATTATTGATGAAATTGGTGAATGCATGAATGAAAGCAAGCAAAAAGTCGATGCAAACGAATGGGCAGATGACTGCCCGGGTATTCACACAAAGAAACAAAATCCACAAAATAAAACCAACCGTCGACAGTCAGAAACAATGAATGTTAAAAAAAACGCGCAAACACAATTGAAGCTTGAGAGAAGAAATAAATAAAATAGCGCGATCACGAACCGACAAAAAAGAAAACCTCAAATTTGGCACAATTTTTTGAAAGTTCAACAAAAATTTTCTTTGATACGGTATTACCTCGTAAAACCGTCAGCAGTCGATTTTGGATTGGACCGTTTTACCGACTGATTTTAACTTCGACAACATCTGCGATGAAGTTTTTGAGCGTCCCAAAGCTTGGCTTACCAGTTACCATTTCCCGATGCAGAATGCAGATAAGGTGACGATTCGCACTTCGCAGAGCGTCCGACCGAGCTGCTCCGCATAGTTGTTCCAGAGCCGAGGGGTTGGGGAACCGATATAGATAGCTGGAGCAAATTTTCTAGATAGACACCGTATTACCTCTAATAAACCCCCATGGGGGTTTATTTCTTCAGCGACTTCTGGGGGTGGGGGTTTATTTTTGGGGGGGGTTATTTTTGGGGGGGGGGGGGGGTTAATTTGGAAACCATTTTTAGGGGTGGGCAAAATGGCAAAAATACCTTCCATGGCAGGAAGGAAGTCGCAGAAACTTCTACTTTTCACAGAGATTTCCTTTTGTAACAGCCTTTTGTAATGAAATTACCACTAACTCATCCCTTTGGGGCCTTTGGTAGCACAATTTCACCAATGTCACTGCATTCAGCCACTGAATTCGCTAGGTATGTGTTTCAAACAGGTTTCTAATAAACCCCCATGGGGGTTTATTTTGGGGGGGGATTATTTGGAAACTTGTCAAGGGGGTGGGGGTATATATTTGGGGGGGGGTTTAATTTTGGGAGGGGGGGGTTTAATAGAGATAATACGGTAGATAGCTGGAAAATTTTGGGGGGGGGGGCCGCGGGGGGGGCCATGTGACTTTGGGGGGCCGGTCAAAATTTTGAAATTTGATAGATAAATAGCTAAAACGCTAAAAAGCTATAAAAACAGCAAAATAATGCTAAAAATACACTAAAAATCAAGTATAAACGCGTATTTTACCTAAAATTAGCGAAATTTTCAAGAATTACGAGCAAAAATGGTCAATTTTGATCAAATATTGACTCATTTTATGTCTTCGAAGACAAAAATTTTCAGATAGATCATAGTTGTTCCAGAGCCGAGGGGTTGGGGGTAGGGTTAGGGGAAAAAAATCCGGATTTTTTTTTAAATTAAAAATTTTTTTTTTATTTTTTTTACAAGTTAGGTTCGTTCGAAGCGTCTCGTCGAGCTGAGTTCATCTAGACTATTTTCAGAACGATCCGGGAAACTATAAGAGCGAAAATCGTGTTTTATTGAAATTATGTCCATTTCATAGAGGGAAAGTTGCATTTTCAACAGTAAAACAGGGCAATTTTTCACGTGTACTTGAATATTGAACCGTTCGGTTCCTCTTTAGAAAATTACCAAAATTTGACTGTGTTCAAAAATTCCTGTTTGCTGTAGCTAAGTCGGCAACCCCTGTCGACCCGGTCGCCCCCCCCCCCAGACACTTACTTTCAGGTTCAACCAGCTATGCTATCTGCCACATGGCGAGAGCCCACTCTTCAAATCATCGTATCGAAAACACGTACCATGATTTCGCGATCACGTTGCGGGCAACTGATAGACGCAAGTTTAACACGTTAGTTTAGCTCAGCACGCAAGTTTTAACATGTGGCCATGTTATCGGGTATCTGAAAAACGGTCGTGTGATGTGGTATTAACCAACATCTCCGCTCCAATTGTTTAACAATATATCGCACAACTCCATTGTAGACCTATAACATACGCCAATCAACAAGATATCACGTTCATCTCATGGCCTACCGACTGAAAAACATGTTCTAAGTTGCAAGAAAACGATTTCTGAAACGATATTTCAATTCAGTTAAGTCATTTCAACGCTAAAAATTGACTCTAGAAGTCATCCAAATCGAAAAACATGGAGTACGTCGGTCAAAATGACCAAATAATGACATTTACCTAAGCACACAAAGAAGTTGGGAAGAAAATTTGGTTTGAACTTTCAAAAAATTATGCCATAAATCGAATTTTCAGAGCAAAGCAGAAAAAAAATTTTCTAAATCTAAATCCAAATTTAAAAAAAAAAATAAAAAAAATAAAAAAAAAATTTTTTTTCAAAGCTCCTAACCCTAGTTGGGGGGGGGCCGATATAGATAGCTGGAGCAAATTTTCTAGATAGATAGCTGGAAAATTTTGGGGGGGGGGGGGCCGCGGGGGGGGGCCATGTGACTTTGGGGGGGGCCGGTCAAAATTTTGAAATTTGATAGATAGATAGCTAAAACGCTAAAAAGCTATAAAAACAGCAAAATAATGCTAAAAATACACTAAAAATCAAGTATAAACGCGTATTTTACCTAAAATTAGCGAAATTTTCAAGAATTACGAGCAAAAATGGTCAATTTTGGTTAAAAAATGACTCATTTTATGTCTTCGAAGACAAAAATTTTCAGATAGATAGCTGGCTGAGAAAATTTTTTAGATAGATAATAGCTGAGCCGAAAAAACCTGTTTGATAGAGATAGATTCGAAATTTTTTTGGGGGAGGGGCCGGCCCCCCCCCCAGGCCCCCCCCCTAGAACAACTATGCTGCTCCGTTTGCAATCGCTACGTTGTCTGGTCTGGTTGCTGCTTCGTGTCGTGTCGTCGCGACATCATCAGAAGATTGATCGAATTTCAAGCCGGTATATGATATGCAAGCGCCTCCCGCCCGAATGACTCCCGTATGGTGGAACTTTGCAGATTTTGTTTTGGAGACCTCAATTACCCCTTTTCCAAACCGTTTACCGTGCCTCTTCTTGTGTTTTTTTCAGTTGACCCCCAAAACATCACCCTGGCGCTTCTTTTTTAAAACGCACGCGCACGGGCATCGGCATGCTCATGCTCATGATCCACTAGCGCGCGTGCACACGCTCCGGCCCCAACAAAAACTTGTTCAAAACGCAATTGTTCTGACATCTTCCTTCTTGAAAAGGCTTGGCTTAGGTTAGGATTAGGTTAGGATCAGGTTTGACTTAGGATTAAGCTTTAGGATTAAGATTTGAATCAGGTCTGTTTTAGCAATGTCCGACAACGAGCGTGTCGGTTTTTAGAAAAGAAGGGCAACCTTTAACATACAACTTTGATTTTTGAAATTTAAAAAAATTAAAAAAACAAAATGACAATTTTTTTAACAATCCTACCTAGGGTTAGGGATGGTTGGCCAGTTGGCCCACATAGGGAAAGAAATATTTTGTACTACAGGTTAGGATTAGGTCAGGATTATGTTTTGCTTAGTAATTAGGCTTTAGGATTAGGCTTTGGTTTATGCCAGTTTAGGCAATGTCCGCCAACGTCAGTAGTTTTTTGGTACGACAGGCCAACCGCTTCATAAGTCAAGGGAATGGGAATGAGAGATGTGAAATCCGAATCCAATAAGACAAAACTCAGCCCACTTGCACCAATACACGCAGGCGTATGTTCATTTGCGGCTCTCTAGTTGCGACCACAAAAACGTACCATTTGCACATACCAGTTAGATTTTCAGTTATTAGAAAAAAATTTGCCTATTTTTACCATGTGCCAAAAAATTTAAAAAAATTTAACCCCCCCCTACGATTTTGGCATTTCTCTGTCCCCCCTACGATTTTTGCATCCTACGAACCCCCCCCATCCGGGAACCCCCCTAAATTTGGGCGGACCCAGTAGCGAAAGCGGGACCTCGAGTGACCGGGGGTGTTTGCCTAATTTTAGAGGCGGGGTGTCAGGTGCCTTCTCGGTGAGGGGGAGGGGGTTCACGGGCAAAAAATTTTCTTGAGGGGGTAGCCGGCTAGCCGCCGCGCCATCAAATTACGGCTCCTCGCACACCTCGCATTTGCATACTCATCATTCATTAGCGTTTTTATACACCATGGTTTTTTTTAATATTCACCATCTGGTTTTTTTAGCGCGATTTTTGGAAAGGTCAACAAAAATTTTGTTTGACTTTGCCGCGTCCAACTGTTGTTGCGGACTTGCGGTTTTGATTTTGAAAAATAAAAATTTATCTTGTTGTCTATAGTGCCCTAAATCCCTCTATAGTGCCCTAAATTCCCGTGTTTCAAAACCGCAGTGGCAGTGTCCTATTCATCGCAAAAAAACGTTACTAAAACATGTAGCTCGCTCCACTGCAGCCTGCAGTCCCAGCTTTTCTCTTATCGGGAAAGAAAATCACGTATGCGTAGTGCAGTATGCTGCTCTCTTTTTGTGTTCATTCTGTCTGTTTTGTTTTTCGTTTTTTTCTGCAATGATGTGTATGTAAGATACTTGATCGCAGAGTGTCAAAAAAATGGTGTGCTGGTTTTCAGCTGTTGCAAAACCAAATAACTCCAGATAATAATGAATTCAATAATTTTCTTGGCGCGACACGGCGAGCGACAGGATTTAGTCGATCCCGAGTGGCGTCAAAAACCGCAACGAGCCTACGACGACCCTCCGCTTTCAGAAACAGGACGGATGCAAGCACGAGAATTAGCCGAACGACTGAAGACCGACCAAATCGACCACATTTTCACGTCGCCTTTTCAGCGATGCGTCGAAGTTGCGCAAATTGTCAGCACCGCTCGCGAGCAACCGCTGCCGTTGAACGCTGAGCCGGCATTCTGTGAAGTTGGTGCTGTTGTTGTTAATTTTCGAGCTATTTTCAGACATTTTCATCATTGGATTCACGTGAGAACGAAGTTTGCATTTAACAATACTGTTTAAGCATGGATAGATTTTTCTCCACGCGTCTTTAACAAATGTAAATTTTGAAAGGGTCGGGTTTTTTTATGAATGCAACTTATCAATCAACTTATGCAACTGATTTATGAATGATAAAAACTTTTTATCACGTGTTTTCGTGGCATCTCTGAAGTTTTTTCGTTTTAGATACTGGACGGTTGGAGTGCTTTCAGTCCGCCAGGTTTTGACTCGGCAGAAACACTGAAGGGGCGGTTCAATCTGATCAATACTGACTATCATCCGGTTGAAGGCGTGCACCTTCAGCACGAGTCAAGCGCGCGGCAAGTTCAGTCGAGGGCTCAGGCAGCTCTGTCTGATATCCAACGGAGATTTCGTGGAAATCTACTCATCGTTGGCCACGGCGCGTCGGTGGATGCGCTTTTGACAGTTCTGACTGGTTCGGTTAAGTTTTTAAGTGAAAGATTGTTTTCTGGGTGAAATTCGCAATTATGTAAATAAGCATTTTATATTTTGCTTCAACGGTTTTTTTCACTATCAACTTTTTAGGGCGAGGAGCGTTGGTCGGCCTAGCTACACTGACAAAACTGGTCTACCGACCAACGATCCACCATCGGAGTCAGTACAAAGTCGAGTTTGTCGGTGATTCCAGCCATTTAACGAGCATTGGAGTGGGGTGATCAATGCGTTTTTTGTTCAAACGTGATTTCCTGATGCTCTCACCGAACAAGAAAATGAATCGCTCAGGAAATTTAGCCATGTTTTTGTTATTTATTGTTCAACGGGCCCATTGCGTCTTTTCCGTTTGCGAAAAAAAACTATTCTAACTTTTGGGTCGGCTTGAAAACAAATTGAATTGACACGGACGAACAAGCCCGTTTTATTCATAAATCATGTCTATATTTACATACAGCAGAGGTTCCCCATGCCAATACTGAATAAAACCGTTTCGGAAATTACAGGCTATTTGTGGTCTGTCACAGTGCAAAATGTTAAATCCGTCTTATTGTCTATCTATCTGTCTCTCTTTTTCGGCGCCTCTTCAGTTCCGGTCTCATCAAGCTGCCATTGTATCCTCTGCATACAACAATTAGATTCACGTTTCGTTGCACTTTTTCTCGTTCCAATACATAGAACTTTTCAGAAATGGCTTTTTTGTCAAAACTAGCAAACGTTTCTCTGGCGTTGCACAGAATTATAGAGAATCGTTCACCGAGCACGATTGACGTCTTAAAAATATTTTTCTGCGCTATTAGGTTTTGTTCTCTTGTGGTTCCGAAGAAACCCATGAAATCACAGCATCTGAAATCAAAATACCAGCAAAGCACACCAGCCATACTGTTTGAGTTTTCTGGAAAAAAGAAAGAATAGAATTCAAGATTTCTAGACACCCTCCTCTCAAGGGCTTAGCATCACCCGCAGTCCGCGTAGCCCGCAATCAGAACGCCTTACATAATAATGTTATATGCAATGTTTGAACAGTAGTACAGTGTACATGTGTGTGACCGGATATTTCTGGGTATATATTGAAATAAAATTGACAGCACACATACTTAGGTCTTGGACATGGTGTGGTATGACAGCATTTTCCGGTTTTTACTCTTGCTTCATTGCGCATTTCTTCAATATGTACCGTATTTATATTTACCATTATTTGCCAAAACGGTTCTCGTGTTGTTGTTGTCTTCTCGCAGTCATCCGGCGATACATGTGTCTGAGACAAATCTTATGTTTGACAGCGTCAGCGTGAAAAGCGATTTCAAGCGGGGTTTCGTTCCGAGATTCATTGTAGCTTTTTGCCCCAAATTGTATTGTTTAAGTGGCTTCGGAGGCGGTCCTGAATCCTAATATTTTGGTTGAGGCTGTTTCTGCATGTGCATTTTCTCTTCAAGCATCGTCGTGCTTGCAGCCCAGTGGGCACAATTAGAGCATCGGCTCTGCTGAAACACCACTGATGATATTTTGCTGCCAAGCAGGCAAGCTGCTCAGAGTTAAAACATCCATTCCATGCTCGCGTTTGCGTTAAAGCCTCTCGTTTCTATCTTCCTTGACGATATGTGTCTTTATTTAAAGAGTTTCCCAATTTTCTGCTCGTTTTCTTTTGAGAAGTTTGTTCGTTTGTTTGTCACTGAAGTGCACCCAGTTTGCGGTTTATGCAGTTCAGTTTAGTTTTTTTGAGTACAAGCTAACATTGTAACATCTACCGTATTACCCCCAATAAACCCCCATGGGGGATTAATACGTCAGCGACTTTTAGGGGTGGGGGTTTATTGGTGGGGGGGGGGATTATTGGTGGGGGGGGGTTTATTTTACAAAAAAATCTAGGGGTGGGGGTTTGTTGAAAAATGGCAAAAATACATTGCATGGCAGGCAAGAAAGTCGCAGAAACTTCTACTCTACATAGAAATTTCCTTTTATAACAGCCTTTTGTAATGAAATTACTATTAACTCACCCATTTGGGGCCTTTGGTAGCACAATTTCATCATTTTCACTGCAACCAGCCACTGAATTCGCTGGGTATGTGTTTCAAACAGGTCTCCAATAATCCCCCATGGGGGATTATTTGTGGGGGGGGATTATTCGGAAACTGGTCGGGGGGGTGGGGGTTTATTGGTGGGGGGGGGGATTAATGGTGGGGGGGGGTTTAATGGGGGTAATACGGTATGTATCTCACATCGCCTTTTGCGGTTTCCATTAGCAAAACTTGTTGTTGTGCTTTGCTTCTCCTGGACATTGCTCCTGGTGTTGCGGCACAGAAACAACAAAAATCTTTAGCACCGAAGATGAGTGGGGTGGGGTGGGGTGTACCCCTAATAGGAAGCTACACCTCGTGCAGGAGGGGGTGGGGGATACCGTGACACCCACCTCGAAAGTCCGGGACCCTCGTGGGTACCCCCCCCCGGTAGGTACCCCTGCCAAAATGTTCTCATAATCACAGATTTTTGTTCAAAAATCACAAATTTTTGTTAAAATGCCACAATGCGTGCCACAGCAATCAGACAAAACCACATTTTTCCGAACTGGCAAAGTTTTCGGCTTCGTACAAATTTACTTCAAGGCCATCAGCGAGCCAGTTTGCATCGATAAAACATGTTCTGAAACAGTTGGACACTTTATTTGTTTGTAATCCGCCGTGTTGTTTCAGTTTACACTTGACTGGGAACTTAGACACACGCGTTACATCACCGTGTAGCACCTACGAGTCTCTCTCGTTACACAGGTTCAACGGAATAAGATTATTTCAACCCGAAAGTGTGTAAATATGCAGTTTTATTGCGGCTGTAATGTTGCGCTTTGGCCTTGCTTCTGTCTGAAAAGCCGAGAAAGATGAGCAAACAATCTGGAAACCGTCAAAACTACATATGTGCGAAATATCTGACATTTTTGAGACTGCTGTATGTGTGTAGAATAGAAATGTTGTGTTTCACAAGTGCAAATTACCTTATGTTGGATCTTTTTAGCACTTTCTTAACGTTCATTTTGTACATGCGCAAATGCAAGGATGCTGTTTTACAAACGTCTCAATGACATTAAATTTTTCAATATAATTTTATCACCGCTCCAGGCATCCATAAAGTTGCACGTCGATGGTGTTCGCGGAAGTTCAAAATAATCACTTTTGTGTGGTTCTTTTAGTGTGCAGAATAAAGGATTTTATCTATTACCCCAAGAAAAGTCTGCAAAATTTCAAAACTTTCTGCGCCTTTCTGTTATCTTTTCACAAGCCAGTAGAATGATGATCAATTTGGCTTCGTAGTTCCACAAACTGAGACCGGTACATGTTCAGATGTCTTCTGATTCCAAAATGTATTGTTAAGTATTGTCGAAGTTTTGTTTAGCTTATCCTTTCCTTCACTTTTGAATTTAACTGTTTTGTCTCGCGGGCCGCGATCGTCAAACTTATACGTCGCAATAAAACAGCAACAACGTTTCCAAGAACACATTCAAAACTCTTGAATAAATTAACCCTCTTAAAATCAATTGTCATCTCTTTTACAAGGTGCTGTCGCACATTTTCAGCGTATTTTATTACATTTGAGGTACTTTGAAGATAATGTGCAGTTTATTTCTGTGTTTACGATACGATTTACTCCTGGAAAGAAACAAGGGATATTTTGAACATGTCAGAATGGAAAGACATTAACAACTGCTATATCCCTTAAAAACAGCTTGTCCGTTTTTTGTGCTATCCATAAAGAAAAACTTTCTTGCCAGGAAACAAAAGATTTTCACTCAGATATAGTGAAAGAAGTCACTCGTTTTGGCGGAAAACGCATAGATGCGTCACAAAAGTTGCTTTAGAGTTTTGTGGGAAAAGACAAACCAACGCCACCAAAACTGCGTTTTATAATCGTTATCATGCGGATGCGCGAGCGAGCGAAGCGAGCGGACAGCGCATCACGCATTATATGGCTGAATATGTACCTGCGCGCGTTTTCAAAATTTAGTCGCTGTCCTGCAGCAACGAACATACATGCTGCAAACTTGATACTGTGCACACGAAGAGACCTGCCAAAGTTGCAAACTGTGCCGAAGAAAAATTTCCGCCAGACTTCTTTACGTACGTTCTAGACGCGAATTACCTATTCTGAAATCTTGGTTACTTATTCTTCTGTCTCCTTTTTTTTTCAGCTATGTCATCAAGATGTGTTACCCCTTTCAATTTTTACCTGCGACATTTTGACAGTCAAACAAAAATGTTTCCTGGGGTAATTCCATCCGGAGATTTCGGAAATTGGGTTAATTTTTTACCCAAACCTTGTTTTTGGATAAAAAATCGGGCATTTTTAAAAGTTCGCAGGGTTTTCACTGGGTTTTGAGTGTTCGCCCTTTCAATTTTTGTCTAAAGTTGTTTCAAAACCGAAAAAAATATTTTCCTGGGGTAACTTCATCCGTAGATTTTGAAAATCCGATTACTTTTTTGCCCCGAACTTTTTTGGGACAAAAAATTGGGCATTTTCAAAATTTTGGAGGTTTTGACCTGGTTTCAAATGTCGCCCTTTCAATTTTTGTCTGAAATTGTTTCATGACCGAACAAAAAAATTTCCTGGGGTAATTTCAGCTGTAGATGTTGAAAATCCGGTTACTTTTTTGCCCCGACCCTTTTTGGGCAAAAATTGGGCAATTTTTGTCTAAAGTTGTTTCATAACCGAACAAAATAGTTTCCTGGGGTAATTTCATCCGTAGATTTTAAAAATTCAATTACTTTTTTGCCACGACCCTTTTTTGGGCAAAAAATTGGGCATTTTCAAAATTTCGGAGGTTTTGACCTATTTTCAAATGTCGCCCTTTCAATTTTTGTCTGTAATTGTTTCGTAGTCGAAAAAAAGTTTCCTGGGGTAATTTCAGCTGTAGATTTTGAAAGTCCGGTTACTTTTTTGCCCCGACCCTTTTTGGGCAAAAATTGGGCAATTTTTGTCTAAAGTTGTTTCATAACCGAACAAAATAGTTTCCTGGGGTAATTTCATCCGTAGATTTTAAAAATTCAATTACTTTTTTGCCACGACCTTTTTTGGGCAAAAAATTGGGCATTTTCAAAAGTTCAAAGGTTTTGACCTGGTTTCAAATATCGCCCTTTCAATTTTTGTTTAAAATTGTTTCATGCCGAACAAAAAGTTTCCTGGGGTAATTTCAGCTGTAGATTTTGAAAGTCCGGTTACTTTTTTGCCCCGACCCTTTTTGGGCAAAAATTGGGCAATTTTTGTCTAAAGTTGTTTCATAACCGAACAAAATAGTTTCCTGGGGTAATTTCATCCGTAGATTTTGAAAATTCAATTACTTTTTTGCCATGACCTTTTTTTGGGCAAAAAAATGGGCATTTTCAAAAGTTCAAAGGTTTTGACCTGGTTTCAAATGTCGCCCTTTCAATTTTTGTATAAAATTGTTTCATGCCGAACAAAAAAGTTTCCTGGGGGTAATTTCAGCTGTAGATGTTGAAAATCCGGTTACTTTTTTGCCCCGACCCTTTTTGGGCAAAAATTGGGCAATTTTTGTCTAAAGTTGTTTCATAATTGAACAAAATAGTTTCCTGGGGTAATTTCATCCGTAGATTTTAAAAATTCAATTACTTTTTTGCCACGACCTTTTTTGGGCAAAAAATTGGGCATTTTCAAAAGTTCAAAGGTTTTGACCTGGTTTCAAATGTCGCCCTTTCAATTTTTGTTTAAAATTATGTCATGACCGAACAAAAAAGTTTCCTGGGGTAATTTCAGCTGTAGATGTTGAAAATCCGGTTACTTTTTTGCCCAACCCTTTTTGGGTTAAAAATTGGGCAATTTTTGTTTAAAGTTGTTTTATAACCGAACAAAATAGTTTCCTGGGGTAATTTCATCCGTAGATTTTGAAAATTCAATTACTTTTTTGCCACGACCTTTTTTTGGGCAAAAAATTGGGCATTTTCAAAAGTTCAAAGGTTTTGACCTGGTTTCAAATGTCGCCCTTTCAATTTTTGTATAAAATTGTTTCATGCCGAACAAAAAAGTTTCCTGGGGGTAATTTCAGCTGTAGATGTTGAAAATCCGGTTACTTTTTTGCCCCGACCCTTTTTGGGCAAAAATTGGGCAATTTTTGTCTAAAGTTGTTTCATAATTGAACAAAATAGTTTCCTGGGGTAATTTCATCCGTAGATTTTAAAAATTCAATTACTTTTTTGCCACGACCTTTTTTGGGCAAAAAATTGGGCATTTTCAAAAGTTCAAAGGTTTTGACCTGGTTTCAATTGTCGCCCTTTCAATTTTTGTTTAAAATTGTTTCATGACCGAACAAAAAAGTTTCCTGGGGTAATTTCAGCTGTAGATGTTGAAAATCCGGTTACTTTTTTGCCCAACCCTTTTTGGGTTAAAAATTGGGCAATTTTTGTCTAAAGTTGTTTTATAACCGAACAAAATAGTTTCCTGGGGTAATTTCATCCGTAGATTTTGAAAATTCAATTACTTTTTTGCCACGACCTTTTTTTGGGCAAAAAATTGGGCATTTTCAAAATTTCGGAGGTTTTGACCTGGTTTCAAATGTCGCCCTTTCAATTTTTGTCTGAAATTCAAATTTCACCTTCGAAACTTTTGCAGTCGAACAAAAAACGTTTCTCACAATTCGTAGATTCTGAAAATTTAGTTAAATTTTTTCCCCGACCCTTTCAGACACAGCGCATTAAAACCCCTGGCCTACACCAACAGGACGAATACAATGCGTAGCAACCCTCAAATTCAAGGACATAATTAGTTGAAACAAACAAAATTATAAAAACGGCAAATTCGTAACCAAAGTCGTGACGAATCAGCCGTGGAAACTGGCGAAATCGGTCCAAAAACAAAACAAACAGGAGACCTGTGGAGTCCAACGTAATTCAATGCGCTGATCAGGGATTTTGGCTTAGATTTCTTAAAGGAGCACAGTTTTAGATACTGAATCGTGACGATTTCGGGTAAATCGGCCGTGGAAGCTGACGGGCGACATCTCTCAAAAACGAAAATGAAATCAGTGCGCTGTAAGCCGAATGGGAAGTTCGGAAGAATATATGCCCAACGCATTCTGAATTTTGTCCGATTTTGGGAATTATGTAAAAGTCAGAATATTATCTAAAAATGCGGAGGACGCATATAAAAGGAGGAATATGGCTTTGTGTAAGCAGTGAGAAACTTTTTTGCTTCACAACTATTTTCAAGTTTCTGATGTGGTACACACGGATACAAGTACATAAGAGCCATATTTTTGCGCCGTTTATTTATTATTTCGGTTGCACATGTAGCCCTCTTATTTTTTGACAAACGAAACTATTACATTCGATGAATTTCGAGCAAATAGTAACATAAAACTACCAAATTAAAGATTACATCTTCGATCACTGACACTGCTTTGCCATGGACAAAGCGTTGCGCAGATGCATGCATTGGCGAAGGCAATGTTCTCTTCTTGTGGCGAAGGCAATGTCCCCTTTTCGTGGCGAACGCAATGGCTCACGGAACGGACGGTTCAGCCAATATCCACACTCCTCCTACGACAATCTACAGGACTTTGGTACCTTCGGGTTTTTTGAAACTGGGGGAGGAGGGTGAAAATCAACGGAAGACAATACCTTTTTGTCACTGGTATGTACCTACGTAGCTGTGCGTACGTCATCAACAATAAAGCTTATGTGCTTATCTTTTTGTTGTTGTTGTTGTTGTGATTTTTAGGCGATGTTTTTAGCCAGGGCTAACCCAGAGAAGCGTACAGAACGCCATTGAGTAGGGCGCCCAACGAGTTTTCTCTGTCATTAAGTGCCTATACACCCCTCGGCGGGGCTCGATCCCCCGAGTGCACAGACTGTAGTCTAACGCACTACCACCAGGCCACGAGGGTGACTTATCTGCAGCAACGCTTTGAAGTCTCTGAATTAGGTTGAATGATTTGAAACGAATGATTGGTGATTTGTTTGGTTTGGCAATCTGGTTTGGTTTTGCTGTTCTTTTTCTGAATATTTGAAAAATTCTGCGGTAAAACGATGCAATTGGCAATTGCAATTCTGCGCATCGTTGAGAAATGATGCTCAGAGCGAAAAAAAATGACATTAAACAAGCACAAAAACCATTTTTGTCGTGTTTTTGAAATTTGCAGAAACCAAATTTCATTTGCAGAAATTTTTTACCAAATTTCTGTAAATTGCAGAACCGACTTTTTGAAAAAAAACCTAGGTCTGTCCTGTGAGTCGTTGCCTTTGCCACAAAATGAGACCTTGCGTTCCCTAATGCCTCTGCGATACACTTTGTCCTGGGCAAACCAGTATCAGCGATCTGAAGCCTGATCGTTATTTTAGTGGTTTTAGTGGTCGCTAAATGCCTGAAATACCGCAAATGTTGAAGTTTTAATTGTCTACAAAGTACATGTGCAACCGAAATAGTGAATAAACGGCGCAAAAATATGGCTCTTATGTACTTGTATCCGTGTGTACCACATCAGAAACTTGAAAATAGTTGTGAAGCAAAAAAGTTTCTCACTGCTTACACAAAGCCATATTCCTCCTTTTATATGCGTCCTCCGCATTTTTAGATATTTCCTTTACTGTTGCTGGCAGTTGTTTTGTCAGTGAGGCTAGGTGCCTTTTTTGGAAATTGTCATTCAAAAAGTGATAGAAACGCGTGCAGATGACAGATTGCACTTTGGTCAACCAACAACACGGTTCTCTAACTATTTTGTTCAATTTGCTTATTTATTTACGCCATTCAAGCTTTTACACACGTTTCTTTAATTTTATCTATATTAAATCTATTATCTACACACACACGGTTTTTTCACACTACTCCAGACTAACGAAGACCATACAACTGTGGTCAAATAATAACCGCATGTAGCAAAATGACACGATTTGAAGTAACTGATATTGGGCAACATTTTGTCTGAAAATGGCCACCGGCCTCACGGTGGTTGGCTATTTATGGGTGCTACTGTCAGTGCTCGCAGCTGGTGCCGCCAGTGTTGCGTTGTTTATTCCACATTGGCTCGAGGGCTCCATTGAGTTGAATGGTGACACCGCACCAACGTCGTTCGGATCGTTTCGACGGTGCACGTATCCACAGGTGTGATTTTTCTTTTGTTTTATTGTTCAAAGATCATTTTAGGAACGAATAAGCGAAAAACACTTCCACAAACAGTGTGTACTGCTACATACCATTAAAGAAATCAACCAAGTTGTAGGATGGCTTTCTGCATTTCGGCCTGGCCAACACCATATGCAGAAGAGGGGTGGCCTCATCAGTGATGTGCCCACTCTTGAACCACTTGAGATAAAAAAAACTTGTGCAATAGCTCATTCACAGAAAATACAATAATCAAACTGTATAAATTGAATCAATCAGACAGACCTCATTATCAACTTTGTTGAACTGTTCCTACGTTGAGTTGACCAAAACCAAAAGTTTGGTGTCCTGGTTGCTTGGTCCTAGTTTGTTTGTTTTGAAGGAATGTTGGTTGGTTAATGAAGGATTATACTTGGTTTTCTCCCCAGTGACCGGATGATGCCAATGCGTCAAATTCATCCGTCCACATCTCGTGTCCAATTTCCGCTCAGTATCAAACGCCGAGCCAACAACTGACGCTGGTGCACAAGTGCGGCCGTTACAAGACGTTCAGCGACATTCCGTCGCTCTGGTGGCAGGTCACCAGTTGCACGATGGCCGCCGGCGCCGCGATCTCGGTGCTGGTGGCGTTCGTGGCGCTGCCGGCGTGCGTCTGCCGCGACATCGTCAGTCGCACCAGTGGCAGGCTGCTCGGAATGCTGCAAGTGTTTGCCGGTCAGTCCGCGACAATGCTGAAGATGTGACGGTTGGCTCAAGACTGGTTGAATCCCGTCGAAAGGCACAGTGGTATAGTACTAAATGCGAACGTGCCACCAGTCGGCCTTTCTAGTTCTGCGCAGGCTTCACTGTTTTTTTTAAACGTTCATTTTCAGCAATCTGCATCTGCGTCGGCTGCATCTTGTATCCGCTCGGTTGGGACGCTCGTGAGGTCAAAGAGGCCTGTGGACGAAAATCAGCGCCGTACATTCTCGGTAAATTCCGATTCCAACGGTATAAAATTATTTTTTTATTTTGGTTCCGAGAGTAAATGCGCACAGTAAACAGTTTCATGAATGACGTGGGAATTCAAGTTTGGCAAAGTGGCTTGAGTTTTTTTTTAATTGGGCGGATTCACTTAAGCCACATAAAGATTGAAACTGGTTTTCTTATCAACGTCTGTAAAGCGCATTGAGTCGCAAAACCCCAAAAAAGCAAAAAATAAGGTTGGTTTCTTGGTGGTGTGTCGGTTTTCTTGGAGTTACCAGTTACTTGGAAATATTAAGAGGTTTTGAGGTGTACATGTACGGGGTGGGCCAAAAAGGCTCCAATTTCAAATTGCTCTCACTGCCGTGTGCTGAGGTGTTTAGAACTAAAAATTGGAACACTATTAGGAAACATTTGGAGGTTTTTCTGACCAATTTTTTTCATGGTATGTTGCCCCTATCACTCACTACAGCAGAATATCTGGAAAACATGAAAAATCGACAAATGTGGTGAAATGCAAAGGGTTAATTTAGCTGTAACAAAGACCAAAATGATGAACGGTGGTGACAACCAGTTGTTTTCTGAAAATTCTGAAAACCAGACTCGCTGCTCTGCACTTGAAATTGGAACGCTTTTTGGCCCACCCTTATTTCACAAACGATTCCAACACACTGTTAAACGATACTTCGCTGACACTGACATGGATATAGTGCGTTATGAAAACAACTTTGGTAAAAAAAAACTATCAGCTGCCTGGTCCAAATGGAGCCAATCAGCAGCGAGCGTTCACAACTGGATGGTTGCTACGTTGGTTTTTTTTTCAGGCGACTGCCGAATCGGCTGGACGTTCTTCATGGTGCTCACCTCGGCGCTTCTGTTGGTGCTGTGCGCGGCGTTGTCCACGTGCTCCGGTAACCCGGTGGAATGGCGTAAGGTGCCGACGAATCACAATTCGCACGCACGACATCACCATCTGGATCACACTGATGAACAGCTGAACAATCCACTGAAAACGGCGCACCTATGAGCGCATCCACACGCCCACGTTTACACTTTTTTCACCAAGCAACATGACGTGTATGTGCATGCGTACGTCGCCAAATCACGTGTGGATGTGCGGAATGGAGTATTGGCGCGCGTTTAAAATAATACTTTGTCTGTCCGTCTGTCTGTCTGTCCAACTTTTTGCTATTTAAGGTAACGAAATCAAAATGTTGCTGTCACTTTTTAACAATTTTTCTATGCGAATCATTTTCTTTTGGTTTTCAACAACGAGTCATCATGATTCATTCAGTTCTTTCCTCAACGTTGGTTGGTTGGTAGTTGGTGGTGATGTAAATACCTAGATGAGATTATAATGTGCGGGAACGAACTGCTCTAACGAAGCCATTATCTCACAGAATGGACGGCACATCCGATTATGATCGATAGCAAAAATTGGATAAACGGGTCTCCCGATAAAACGAATTTGCGACTTTTTGAAAACCCGACAAAAACGAAATTGGCTTTTGAATTTTTTTTTCACACAAAAGTGAATAATAATCGAATCCCATATTTGTTTCTAAACTAAATACACGGGTAACGTTGATGCGGCACATTCTATCAAAGCAAAATTAAACAGGTAATTAGAGCACTAAACAAAAGCAGTTTTACAAGATTTTAACTAAAATTCTGTGACTTTCAAAAAGCAAAATTGTGAATACAAATTTTTGTGCAAAAGCGGGTTTACTGTTATCTTTCTTATTAAACGTGACCCAATATGCGTTTGCACGCTCAGATAGAGAAAATGTTTCATGGCTGCGCGGCAATTTAAAATCAGCAAAGCTTAACGTATTCTGACGGCAGATTTGTGCAAGAAATTGAGAAAAAATTAGAATTTTATCTCACTAAATAAATTTACTTTATTTCGTATTTGAATTACGTTCAGGCGCGATACATTTTTTCAGCTGTGCGGCTTTTCCACACATCATTCAACATTACTCGGCCTCCTTCGCACGAAAAGATAATACAAAAAACACAAATGGGATTGTGCAAATGAACGGGTATAGATTCCGGCCAGTTCTGTACAATAAAAATAAACGGGCCTCTTTGGGTCAAACTTAGCGACTTTGAACAATGAAATTGTTAAACAATCAAGTCACGTTTGAACAATTTCAGTCAACCAGAAAAAATCTAACGGGAACGAAATGCCTTTAACAGGTATATCTCAACGATTGCAAAATCAGCAAAACAGAGTTATAAAAAATCATTTTTGACATTAACTGACACTGTTTGAATTGACACCGAATCGAAAAGCTTGAAAACAAACATTTGAAACGTTTGAAAAGCACTTTTAAAAATCGAGCGGGTTCTCGAGATAAAAATAATTGCGGAATGCTTGCCTCAAACAACAAACGGTATCAACGAATTTAAACGCATGAAAGCTTTGGTTAAAAAAATCAACACGTTTCCAGTTCCAGGAAAGCAGAAGCAAAGAAATGTCAATTGGGTGCACCTTGCTGTTAACAAAATCGCAAAAATTTCTTACCCGGGCCGTAGGCACGGGTCAACTGCTAGTACTGTACTATGTGACTACGTGAAGCGAACTGCGTGGGAGCAACGTGTAGAATGTGGTGCGTGTAATTAATGTGACACCAGCCGTTTACACCGTACAGCTTTTCATACACTACGTTTTCATACGTGCAGCAAAAACAGTCGCGACTAACGCATTAATAATACCTAATACGTTTTAATGTGTGCATGGTGTAACCTGATATTGTTGCTGCATATGAATCGGGTGAAAAAGGAGAGCGATTATTTGTTTACTGCGCATGATCGCACATTCACGAATCTCGTTTGTTCTTTTGTTTTGTTCTGGATAAAAAAAACTTTTCTACTTTGACGACGTCAAATTTTGTTCTTCATACACCCAGTGTTTACGTCTGTGCACATTGGACGGAATCAGGTCTCAATCATGACAAGAAGAAACTGAATCAGAGACAACATGTACATAACTGATCAATGTGAGAACGAAGTTGACACAAAATGAAGAAAAATAAAACACATGCATGAAAGCTCTTGTTCCAAAATCATCACTTAAAAGTACCCAACGCAAAAACCAAAGTAATATCACAAGGTAAACTGTCAATTGAAATTGAAGCTATTATCCGATCAGAATAAAACACGTACACCTTTCATTATTCGATTTGCTGAAACGAAAAACCCCGATGACTTGGACCGTGCAGTGCAGGTGGTGACATGTAAGTAACAAGTGCTTGCAACTCATTGGTTCCAGCTGCAAGGCATAAAAAATCCGGTTGAAGATACAGGTCCTGGTCCTGTGGCATTGAAACGTGCCAAAAATGAACAGCTATCAATAGATGGAAATGAAACCGCCGAAAAAACGTTGACAACCACAAGTAACTCAACCTGCTTCGAGAGCAAAAGATGCAAGGGTTACGGGCGGCAATATAACCGGCTGCAGTTGCAACAGCGTTGGTTTGTGAACGGTATTGATTGGTGGAAGACTGACAGTTGAACAGTTGCTGACACTGCTGGGTGTATTGGAAACGATTACTGAACAAGACTGACTCGGTGTATTGGCGTTCTCGGCTGGTGCAGTCGTCTGAAAATGCAAGGAGGCTTTTTGAGATGTTCATTTAGTAACTGATTGTTCTTTACTGAAAGTCAAGAGGTAGCGCATATGCAAAGTCGTTTGTACAACACCCGTTTGTTCAATGTGGCGCAACAACCTGCTGTCGCTGTGGTGGCCCGTGGTGACTGAAGGTAAGGGTGGACGACGCCGCCGTTGGTGCTGTGATTGTTGCAGAAGTGCTTGAGTGGCTTGGTGCTGTTGTTTTGGTTGTTGTTGACCTATTTGCGATTCCCGCAGTTTCATGTCGCTTTTGTTTCCAACTTTGATACGCGCTCGGGTGGAACTTCTTCAAGTGTTTCCGTCTGCTAGACGGGTCAGCGTACAGTTTACGGCAGTTCGCCACTGGACAATTGTAGAGTTTCTGAAGTTTTTTTCTCGATATTGTTTTCCATCTTAGTCACGTGGATGCACGATACATATTCCTGAATTATTGTTGTGTCATACAATATTTTGTTGATATCAGTAATATGACAAATTGAAATTACGTTGATATAATATCATAAATACCTATTATATTTATATGCAAACAGCAATCGTAAAGGCCCGTTTACACCTGACGTACATTGTATGCGCACACTGCACGGCACGTCACGTCACGTCTCGCAAATACTAGCAATACGGCCGGGTCCGGCCCGGCACGTCTTGTTTTAGGATTTGCGTTCGTTCGTTCGCACCTGACGTACGTCGACGTACCGTCTGCATACGTCAGGTATAAACGGCGCCTCAACGCAGCACTGAATCAGCGCAGCGCGTCTATCGCTCTCCAACCGTATTCAAATGCGTCCGTTTCACGTGTTTGCTTCGGTCGGACGCACTCGAGAACGCGCTATTGCAGTGCCCAATCGTGCATTGGAACGGTTTCTCGCCCGTGTGCCGGCGTACGTGCGTGCGAAGATACTCAAGGCGACAGAATGACTGCTCGCAACCAGCATACTGCGCAATGAAAGCCAAACAGCGCCGATTAAATGATTGTTTAGCAAAGAAATTGAACGTCACACAATTGCAAAAGCTCAAATCAATTCAGTGCAACGTTATTGTAAAAACTAACCGCATTACCATATTACTCACATTGCCAAAAAAACACATCATTATAAACTTCATAACCACAGTCCTAATAAACCAAAAAAACTCGTTGAAAGCTGATTTAGGAACGCACATTACATCGATATGGCCGATAACCGGTGTGTATTCGTACGTGGTACTCAATTTGATATGTTGCTTTGAACGGTTTCTGGCCCCGGCTGCAATTCACCCATCGACAAACGTATGGCGCCCTGGTGCAGTGCGTGTTGACGTGCTAAACATGCGAGTGTTGTCTTATTTTCCTACGACCACATGCTTGATGCGGCTAGGGTTGAAAAAAAACCGGTATTTTTCAAATCGCGGTAAAAAAAACCGGTATTTTAACCTTTTCAACCATAGACGCGGCAACTGAAAATTGATGCTGCGTGCCACGCCGTAACGTTGTCTGTTGTATTTTGGCATCAATTTCGAAGATTTTGAATTGGCGCGTCAACCAGGAAACTTGCAATGCGCGCAATGTTTCGTTAATGGACTTTTTACAGCCGATTAAATTTCTGCTTAATAAAATAATTTACAGATCATGTTGACGACGCACAATGATGACCTTGACTTATTTCGTTTGACGGTTTTTTGTCGAAATACATGAATAAAATCATTACATACGAAAAACATCACAAACTTCCTGCAGCGAAAAGCGTACAAATCACAGGGAAAAAGACATTTAAAAAACATAAAAAATGTAAAAAACACAAACATGAGCAAATATCTGCATATCGCCGAAGACCATTTGGCACACTCCGCCATCCGCCAGCATCCATTCGCATCGATATTCGGAAATGGTCATTTGTGGCAATTTTGAAATCTTCTGAATGCTACTTGGATATTTCAGTATTTTTTGGTTAAATGCTGATTCTTGTTTTCAAGCCATAACCGGGTTAGTAGATGCCCGGTTGGAGATTCAAATGAATCCCCGCGAACGGTGTTTGGTGAACAAAATCATTCTGAAAAAAACCGTAACCAGTGAATGTTGTTGGTGCTGTGCATAACAACGCGCACTCAGAAACACAGACAAGCACAGTAACCGCACATAGCATTTCTACGAACGTTTCACAGTTTCAAGTCAACAGAAACAAAAAAATCCACAAAAACAGCCGCACAAACGCACACACGTATTCATTTGTTAAATTAATTAAAACTGTCAGCTCTAGTGTCGAAGAAAAATTTGATAACAGTGGGAATGCTGTTGTTGGGATTGGAGACATTGCAAGGAACATTGTCATGAAACGAGCCGTGTAAAGTTTGCTGCAACCCAATATGATTCATACAGAGTTTTCCCATTGTTTTATTTCCGGGACTAAAACTACATAGGAAAAGGATAAAAGACCTAGAAGGACAAAACATGGCAAGATTACAAAAAAATCCCCCGCTAAAAATAACAAATAACAATAAAAACAAGGACGTTTGCATGATCGCTCAAGAATCACTGCTCAAATAAAGTAACATTTCACACGGTCTTTACTCCGCACTACTAATCTCCATAACTTTTCATGACACAGAGAAAAATTTTGTACCCTTAAAAAATGTTGAGCAAGGGTTCAGCATACTAAAGATGAGCAGTGAGAGAAAGTCAAAATACTCAACACTTCAGCAAATTTCACTTAACAAATATTGAATATACTCAACAATTGGTTGACCAAACCGTTGAACTGTCCCACTAATAGCAGACCTTTCATGCACATCTCGGAAACACCATTTCAACGGCAACTTCTTTCAAAGCTCTGCAGTTAAAACCGTCGCACACAATATTATGGTCATGACGTTTCCGTAAACACCAAAAAAGTTCGTTGTTTGCGTTTTGTACAACACAAAAGTTTTACTATTAACGACGCTATGTAGAACTACATGTTTGTCTCCAGTCCGCTCTGGTCGTGCAACTGTGAAACTGTGGAGAGAAATGCAGTAATGACTTATAATAATAATTACCTGCGCATAACCAACTGTGTGTATCCGTTTCGTATTTTTGGAAACCTTTTTCAACTGTATCAGTAACATTCAAATGAAAAAAAGCGCGCGGAAAGAAAGATACAAGACAATTAATCAGAAGAATCGACCTTTATTCTCAATGGGTGTGATTTGATCTCACCGGCAGCCGTGATGGCCGACAAAAATACACCGGGAAGGTCGAAATGACAAGGCAACGCAAAATCGAAAACATAGCAGGGCGCCAGTGCCTGTGAGTATCATCTAAGCGGCAGACAAGGCACGAACTCTCGTACAGCAACAAAGCTTCAAGCTCGAGAAACATTCACTGCAGAGTTCCGCTAGGGTCCGTCTTGTTACCGGCACTCTTCAATTACTACAGTCTAATTCTGAAACATACCCAACTACAATGCAGCTGATTGGTTGGTGATCGGAGTTATGTTCGGAGTGGTGATCATGTTATGGAGTCAGACTGTATGTACGTCAGCAAAAGTCCAACTCCGCAAGAGTCCGTCTAAAAGCTTGAGGTATGCAGACGTACGTCGACCTACTAACCTCACTTTTTACACTGACTGCAGCACCAGTCTAATAACAAAAAAAAACAAAAGCTACGGTATGGCCGATTGAACATGGCAGCTTTTTTTTCAGGGTGCAAGGAGCGCGCAAAATTTGAACAAAAAAAGATGTTCAGAAACCCAATAGCGTGTCAAATTTGAAATGTTTCTTAAAATTAATCGGTTATTCGTATTATTATGTTCATTGCTTGTCCATTATACACACGTTTGGCAAATATCTACGCATTTTTGAGAAAGGTAACTCCTAGTCTGCGACTGATCTTGCCTTGGTTGAGAAGAGTAGGATTGCCTTAGGATGATTGGAAGACATCGGCTAGAGCCGCATTCCGCTGCGCAAAACGCGAAAAATCCTAGTCGTAAGTTTTAACGCGGCAATATATTCAGATCACTACGTGAAAAAAATTTAAAAGATACATTACAGTGCAAATATCCGAAATTACCACATAGACACTTTGAATTTGACACTTGAAACTACACACATCGCGTTGGCAAGTTTTAAAAAGACAGGACAGATGTTGATGACAAACTTGTCGTTGTGTGAGAGATACGGTAGCATCACCAATTACTGAAATGTTACATTTCCATTGCCAGCACATCGCACAACAAACACCAGCTCTCGCTCTCTCAAACGAACATAAACATGATTGTCTGCTTTGTTCTGGATGCTGTTCGTTCAACTATTTTGTGATTGCAGAAGCAAGAATGCAAAAATCTAAACACGAAAATCTGGAGAAGCGCCCGAAGGGAATACCGACTTCTATTTTAATTCAATTGTAAGTCAGGCCACGTCAATGATTGTTCCCTTCGGAATTTGAAAGCTGCAGCTTTGAAATCTGAGTTGTCAGGAAAAAGGTCAGTCATAGAAGGACGTTCACAAAGTAAACTTTAAAATTTGATGTCTCCGAATTAGTAAACAGAGCACTTCAATTGATGCAAATAGAATCAATTTCCAGTCAGTTCCTCTGATTGCTTAGTCCAAATTATTATCGATGAACACAACATAAAGCACGATGCCAAACAAAAATGACCAAGCTACAACTGTCTGCTCTGTTCCGTCCACTGGTCGCTTCCACATTCACCGGATGTTCCGTTAAAATTCTCTCTCACTTGCTTCTCAACGCAACTGAACAGCCCTGTCAAAAACGGTGAGCATGTATTTTTGCGCCTGAAACAACACAAAAATGCAGTAAAAAAAACCGAAGAAAACTGAGATCAGAATGATGCACGAAGGTAATTTACCAAAAAAAAACAAAATCAAACAACGACAACACATGATGGATCACGGTGACAGGTGTATCAGCGTTCACAAGCAGCTTTCGAGCACAAACGTCGGCGACTGCCATTCCACGACGACCATGCCAACTTCGCTGTGTCGTTCGCCCGGCTCGAGTGCCAGCCAGTCGGGCAACTGGAATCGATTGTTGCCTAATGCCTCGAGGTTCCATTGTCTGACGATCGTCGTCGTCGACGTGAGACGCAGCGTTTCGCCGCCGAGCAGTCTGACAATAACAGTCGAACACAATGACATATCCAACTAGCCGATTGGTTGGTGATCACGTGGTCACAATCCGAAGAGAAAATAATTCGTTTGTTTTAGGGGACCAAAGAACGCATCTCTGAGTAAAGTGCCAAAACGTCCACGGACCTTGTTTGTGAGACGTTTTGCAAATGCAACACCTGTCGCGACTGTCTGGTGCCGTCGCGCTGCACCCAGCGGTCTGCCATTTCAGCAACGATGTCGAGTGCGCCTGATGGGGTTTTTATTGGAGAACGATGAAATCATGAAATTCTCAGTTGTTTTTGCAGTAAACAATGGTGAAAACTGACATTTTCTGATTAGAATGTAAAAGTTGTTCCATTCCAATCCAAAATTAATCGAAGTTCATGCAAATTCAAGTCGAACGCTAAACACGTGCCAATGACAGGAGCAGCATCGAACAAAAACAGAGCAACCATTGAGTGTTAACCGACCATTTTGGTGTAAAAGTAGATGGAAAGAACTGTTCAGTTCCCCCAAAAAGTCCCGTTCATATCTTTTCAGTCCAGAGGCCAGTTTTATTAATCTTAGCAGTCCAATAAATGCTACACCACTGATCGTCTGAAAAAAATCTTGAACCAACAAATTTCAGTTTTCTCACTTCAATTGCTGACACTGGTGAATCAGGTCTAAAAAACAGAACTGTGATGTTTTATGATTTCATTCAAGGGCTCAGTCGTAGTAGCACTATTGGACTACTAAGCTTTCATAAAACTGGCCCCAGAACGCACAAGCAATGAAAGAAAATCCGAAATCTAAACAAAATCCAAACAACAAACACCAACAACGCACATGCTGATTCGAAAGTACTGCCGCTGCCAGGTATGATTGGTGCAGATGAAGACAGACGCACGAAGGGACTGACAGTTGTTGTGGCTGCAAGACATTTTTAAATGAATAAAATTCGGTGACTGTGGTCTGGCTTGTTAAACACTCAACAGTCAACACGCCGAAGTTCAAAGGCAGCCCAGTTGGGTGATCGCAAAACAAAGGACCAGCGACCAGGTGCTCGCGCGCTTTTTACGCTTCAAAATTGGACAATGCGCTTGCTCATTTAGACGAGTTGATTTCGGTTACACAGCTAATGTTTCAAACAAGCACACAGGCACACTTATATGCTTTGCGATAACGACAACACTGCATGCATTGCATTGACATGCGTGTTGGTGTGCTTACGTTCAACATTTACACTGACTACAGTCGTAACTCTGACTATGTAACATGTCCAACTAGCTGATGTATGCATTCTATGCATGAATTGCTGTGGAGGCGGAGTGTGGTTTGCATAGAATCCATGCATCACGTCACGTGACCACCAGACAGCAGAAAACGGCTATCAAAAAGGTTAACACCGTTTGCAAATAAGAGTGGGGGGGTCTAGCGCTACATGGGAAAGTTTTTAAACCAAGGGTGCAGGGACATTCTACTAATCAAGGCGCTTCAGGTTTACCCCCTGAGTACCCCCTGATTATGCCTATAAAGGTTGTTTTTACGGTACGGAAGTTGAAAAACCCTCGATTTTTTGCGATTTTTCGCAAAGTGTACCTTTTTAGCCCTACCGTATCTCGTAGTTGCACAGTTTCTGGAACCTCACACAAAATTCACGTGAAAGATCTTGCGGAGTTCTTTAAGGCCCTGTA
>JASANC010002294.1:0-11672 GCA_030248135.1 Theristus sp. LFF4_11 | reverse complement strand
AGTTCTTGTTGTTCTTGTTCTTGTTCTTTATTTCTCTTTGCGATTCTCAATTATCTTTGAAAGCAAATCAAAAGAAAGCAACTATGTGATCAACTCGAGCCTAACAAAACGCCTCAAAACAACAGAATGCCTCAAAGTAAGTGGAATAAAAAAGGAAATGACATGAAAATGTCCGGTTTTTAAGTGAAATGTCAACACAACTGAGAAAAAGTCAACCGAAACAAACACTCGAACACTACAACACAGTCGAGACACGACACTACAAAACAAAACAAACCGACTCTGACAGTCAGACTGAAACTGAAACTGTTGATTAATAAAAAAATAAGACAAAATAAATTTGGTTTTTTTTATATATTTGAAGCACGCCCCCCACCGATTCGGAAACCCGAGGGTACCAAACTCCGGTGGGATTGGGGAACGGACGGCTCACCATCCCGTGGAACCAATACCCTCGCCACGTGAGGGGGACAGCCTCTAAGCCCCGCTCTGTCCTGGGGGCACCAGTGATCTTAGCCCGATTTCGGTTTCGGTGGCCTGCGGTCGCTATATCCCCGCAGGGCAGCGAATCCGAAAGCTTTAGTTGAAAACGAGTGTAGTTATTAGAGTAGAGAGCTACGCTGGCGGCAGTTTGTCATCCTCCATGGGGGATCGAACCCGTCACCTTCTGGGTTGAAGGCGAGCGTGATAACCACCGAGCCACGGAGCATAGTTGTTCCAGAGCCGAGGGGTTGGGGGGGGGGCCGATATAGATAGCTGGAGCCAATTTTCAAGATAGATAGAGAGCTGGAAAATGTTGGGGGGGGGCCGCGGGGGGGGCCCTGTGACTTTGGGGGGGGGGCCGGTCAAAATTTTGAAATTTGATAGATAGATAGCTAAAACGCTAAAAAGCTATGAAAACAGCAAAATAAAGCTAAAAATACACTAAAAATCAAATATAAACGCTTATTTTACCTAAAATTAGCGAAATTTTCAAGAATTACGAGCAAAAATGGTCAATTTTGGTAAAAATTGACTCATTTTATGTTTTCGAAGACAAAAATTTTCAGATAGATAGCTGGCTGAGAAAATTTTTTTAGATAGATAATAGCTGAGCCGAAAAAACCTGTTTGATAGAGATAGATTCGAAAATTTTTTGGGGGGGGGGGGGGGCCGGGCGCCCCCCCCCCCTAGAACAACTATGCCACGGAGGCGACGGTCGAATCGTGGTTGGTAAATTACGAGTCCGTCGAATCGCTGGTTCACGAAAAACCACATCGTATGAAGTCACGAATAACCACACCATAGCTGTCACACACCACACCACCATAGTTGTTCCAGAACCGGGGGGTTGGGGTTGGGGTAGGGTTGTTAAAAAAAACAAAAATCGTCATTTTTGTTTGTTTTTTTAAAAAAAAAATTTTTTTTTTTTTAAAAATTTCAAAAATCAAAGTTGTGCTAAATCAATCAGGGAGTCCGAAGAACCACATATGATATGCAAGCGCCTCCCGAATGACTCCCATATGACGGAACTTTGCAGATTTTGTTTTGGTGACCTCAATTACCCCTTTTCCAAACCGTCACCATGCCTCTTCTTGTGTTTTGACCTCTAAAACGTCACTAATTGTCCCCAGCTAAACTAATGCTAAAGTGAAGACAAACATACCGCCTTGAAATTCGATCAATTCTTCTGATGGTGTCGCGACGACACGTCACGAAGCAGCAACCAGACAACGTAGCGCTTGCAAACGGAGCAGCGAGCACAACCGGACGCTTTGCGAAGCGAATCGTCACCTTATCTGCATCGGAAATGGTAGGCCAAGCTTTGGGACGCTCAAAAACTTCATCGCAGATGTTGTCGAAGCGTAAAATCAGTCGGTAAAACGGTCCAAAATCGACTGCTAAAGGTTTTACGAGGTATAATCAAAGAAAATTTTTGTTGAACTTTCGAAAAATTGTGCCAAAATTGAGGTTTTCAGAGCATATTAGAGGAAAATTTTTCGAATTTTTTTTAAAAAAAAAAAATCGGCATTTTTGTTTTTTTTTTAATCACTTTTTTTTTAAAAAAAAAAATTTTCATTTTTGTTTAACAACCATAGGTTGGGGGCAATAGCTGGAGCAAATTTTTCCAGACAGATAGATTGCTGGAAAATTTTGGGGGAGGGCGCGGGGGCATTGACTTGGGGAGGGGGGGGGTGCGGTCAAATTTTTGAAATCAGTTTCGCCATTGGGATCGCGAACAACGGCCGAAAGACCATGAATTAGGGTTGTTAAACAAAAATGAAAATTTTTTTTTTTTTAAAAAGTGATTAAAAAAAACAAAAATGCCGATTTTTAAAAAAAAAAAAAATTCGAAAAATTTTCCTCTAATATGCTCTGAAAACCTCAATTTTGGCACAATTTTTCGAAAGTTCAACAAAAATTTTCTTTGATTATACCTCGTAAAACCTTTAGCAGTCGATTTTGGGCCGTTTTACCGACTGATTTTAGGCTTCGACAACATCTGCGATGAAGTTTTTGAGCGTCCCAAAGCTTAGCCTGCCATTTCCGATGCAGATAAGGTGACGATTCGCCTCGCAGAGCGTCCGATTGTGCTCGCTGCTCCGTTTGCAAGCGCTACGTTGTCTGGTTGCTGCTTCGTGTCGTGTCGTCGCGACACCATCAGAAGAATTGATCGAATTTCAAGGCGGTATGTTTGTCTTCACTTTAGCATTAGCTTAGCTGGGGACAATTAGTGACGTTTTGGAGGTCAAAGAATGGCGCCGCTTTGTTTTCAGCTTCTTCACTGCGCTTCTTAATCAAAGAAGTTGCAACAAGTTGGAATTGCATTATCTTTGCTTTGATTGAAAAACAAAACAAAAGTAAACTACAAATGGCGGTTGCCCTTCTTTTCTAAAAACCGACACGCTCGTTGTCGGACATTGCTAAAACGGACCTGATTCAAATCTTAATCCTAAAGCCTAATCCTAAGTCAAACCTGATCCTAACCTAATCCTAACCTAAGCCAAGCCTTTTCAAGAAGGAAGATGTCAGAACAATTGCGTTTTGAACGAGTTTTTGTTGGGGCCGGAGCGTGTGCACGCGCGCTAGTGGATCATGAGCATGAGCATGCCGATGCCCGTGCGCGTGCGTTTTAAAAAGGAAGCGCCAGGCAAATGGCAGCTTTGCCTACATTACTAAACCAAAGCCAAGTTTACAGTCTGTTTTGTTGTTTAGTTCGGTTTCAATGAAGTCGTTGTAGGTTCCTAATCCTAAGCCCAATCCTAATCCTAATGAAGTCGTTGTAGGTTCCTGATCCTAAACCTAATCCTAATCCTAAGTGAAGCCTTTTTAACAAAGTGAAAGTGCCTTGATTGACAGCTTTGTTGAAGGGGTGAAACATTGGGATCAGGGATCAGCTCCAGCTCCGGTTTAGCTTTGTAGTTTTACGCAAATGGCACACCTTTCTAAAACATCCATTTCTATTTCTAAAGCGTGACTGCTGATAATTCACGCTCCGGTTCTCTTTGTGCGTGCTGTTTAGTACAAAATATTTCTTTCCCTATGTAGGCCAACCACTTTATAGACAAAAAATCATGATTTCCGAAAACATTTTTAGGGTGTGCGGAAAATTTTGGGGGGGGGGGCGCCAGACAAAATTTCATGGGGGGTGTGGCGTGGGGGGTGTCGGCCAATTTTTCGAGGGGGGGGGGGGGGTTCGATGGGGGGTGCCCGGTAATAGGGGGGGTGGCACGGGGCCCCCCCACCCCCCCCCCGCCCACGGTACTGGGTGGCCCCCCCGGCCCCCACCCCCCCGCACTTTCGCTACTGCCCCCCAAAGTCACATGCCCCCCCTCCAATTTTTGGACAAAAAAATGCCCGGGGCAAAAATCTAAAATCAAATTCTGATTGAGAGATTTTGAAAATTTTCTGGAGAATTAAAAATTAAAATTAAAAGTTGTTTCTAAACTGATTTTTTTCACTGTGAAACGAAAACATGAAAAAAGCAAAAAAATCAACATTTTACCCATTTTTTGGGTGAGCAAGCGGTCAGTTGCAAAATATAAAAACTGAGTCAAGTACAACGGTTGTAAAGCTATCAGAAAATAGTTTTTTTAATAAAATCCACGCATAAAATTAACCAAAAAACACTGAAAAACGCAAAAAAATGTGTTTTTGCCCAATTTTTGGGCAAAAAATTGCCCGGGGCAAAAATCTAAGGTCAGATTCGAATTCAGCGACCCTGAAAACCCCCCTGTAGAACCAAAAATGAAAATAAATTTGTGTTTATGAGCTCAAAAAATGTTTAAAAAAATGACGTAATTTTTCAAAAAAAGTAATTTTAACTAGCGTCGTAGCGCCTGAGGGACCCCCCTTGCAAGGGCTCATTAATACAGGGCCTTAAAGAACTCCGCAAGATCTTTCACGTGAATATTGTGTGAGGTTCCAGAAACTGTACAACAACGAGATACGGTAGGACTAAAAAGGTACACTTTGCGAAAAATCGCAAAAAATCGAGGGTTTTTTAACTTCCGCACCCTAAAAACGACCTTTACAGGCATAATCAAGGGGTACTCAGGGGGTAAACCTGAAGCGCTTTGATTAGTAGAATGTCCCTGCACCCTTGGTTTAAAAACTTTTCCATGTATCACGGAATGTTCCTAGGCCCCCCCCCCACTCTTATTTGCAAACGGTGTTAATTCTTCTGATGATGTCGCGACGACACCACACGAAGCAGCAACCAGACAACGTAGCGCTTGCAAACGGAGCAGCTCGGACGATCCAAACCCTGGTCGTGGTTCTCCGAGAACTATAGGTCCTCGTTCCAAATGATTTTTCTGTGTTCCATAGTACTTTCTTGAATACTTCAGATAGAAAACGCAACGGTTCACGTTGTTGTTGATGGGCAACGCCGCGCTTCTTCGATGTTCGAGACGACAAATCGGCAACAGCCAAGAGTCTTCAAGCAGTTTTCTTTACATTTGAAGTGTAAAAACAAGGTAATTTACTACTTTTTAGTCCATTAACAAATCGTGTTTTATTGAAATTTCGTGTCTGTCAAGTCAACTCTTCGGTACTACTGACTATGACCATCAGATTTCTCTCGGCATTTTGAAAACCAAGTAATTTTTTATTTAAAACAATTGCGAGACCACATTTCCGAGGGGTGGGGACGTGAGGGGGTGTCGTCATGGGGGGGGGGTGCCGTCACGTGAAGGGGTGCCGAAAATTTTTACGTGGCGGGTGTCAATTATGGTACAGTGATCAGAATTGGTCAAAAGGCAACGAATAAACTGATTTGATTTGATTTGATTTGATTTGCAAACGTTGTCAAATTTTGTAGGTGTCCTAAGGCTTCACAAGAGTTTATTATAGATGTTACCGCAAGCATGTTGTCACTGACCGCTTTTTGAAACTGTAAATAGGTTGGTAACAGGGTAGGCAGTGAAGAACGAAAATCAGTTCAAACTTAGGAAAAAGAAAATGGAAAACGTCACCACCTAAAACATTTAAGTTGAGGTTGTATTTTGTGTTTTTGGTTATGACGTTTTTCATTTTCTTTTTCTCAAGATTGAACTGATTTCTCCGTTCTCCACTGTCTACCCTGTTACCAATCTATTTACAGTTTCAAAGCGGTCAGTAAACTGGTCATCATGTCCACCATTTCAAACAAGGAAACCGAAAAAAAGAAATCGACTTCTGGTGGTGCCAAATCACCGCCAAAGGCAAGAACTTACATTTTTCATCTCAATCGTTTTTTTTAAAGAGCACGTCACGTTCACTTATTCCCAATTGCCATTGATTGTTCTGCACTTTATTGTAAGGACTGGACTTGAATTTCATGTATCTCGATATTTTCGCTTTCATAAAAATGCTTTCATGAATAGGTTTCTATTTCTAGTAAAACATATGTTTTGGCTTAGATATTAGCAGCGATTAGGTTTGATTGAGTGGTGAACTTACAGGTTTCATTAAAATAGAAATCAATGATTAAATCCAGTAGAACCAATTTTAACTTGAGTAACAAACCAAAGTGTCATGCGTTTCCCTCCGTCTCCACTGAAAAACGTAAAGGCGCAATCATGCAGCAGTATTTAGTGACGCGTAGCTGTGTTAAAACATACAGTCGTACTCAATAAAATGTGGAATCAGCTGATTGGTCGGCCGAGGGGAGGCTGCTCACACTCCGCACCCTTCTTTTTTCGTGGATCTGGATTCTATTGAAACGTGTTTCTTTTGAATGAGTGTGAATTTCCAGCACCCTTTTTATGTTAAAAACAAACTCAAAGGGTTGGAAAACTGCGAAATTCAGATTTTTTTATTTAACAGCTCAAATGCATTTTTTATTGACGATGACGACGACGACGTCGTCGCTTAATTTTTGCGTGTGAGTGAACTGAAAGACAAAAGCCTGATAGGAGTGCGCTGTGTAGCCAGCTGAAGGGGGTTTCATTCCTAGCTGCCTGATCGACATGCGTCCGCAATTAAAAAAATGCGTTCCGACTTCGCGGACGACGACGACGACGACGACACGACAACGACTTTGCTTTCATCCTTCACTTTCACCGTTTTCAAGTTGTTTTTGGTAAGCTGCTGTGTTCATTTATCTAGATACTTGGTGCACGCAGCAAACCATGCACAGCGCACTCCTCTCAGGCTTTTGTCTTTCAGTTCACACGCAAAAATTAAGCGACGACGTCTTCGTCGTCATCAGACAAAACATACAATTTGAGTTGTTGATTTAATAACATTCGGAATTTTGCAGTCTCTAACATTTTCAGTTTACTTTTAGCGTGAAAAGGGTGCTGGAAATTCGCACTCATTCAAAAGAAACACGTTTCAATAGAATCCAGATCCACGAAAAAAAGGGTGCGGAGTGTGAGCAGCCTCCCCTCGGCCGACCAATCAGCTGATTCCACATATTATTGAGTTCGACTGTACATAGCTACGCGGTCACTAAACACTTGCTTCATGAAATGCCTTTTAACGTTTTGCATATCACACACAAGTACAGCAGGTTGCGTTAACGGTTGCGTAACGTTTTCTATGAATCTTCTTTCTCAAGATTGACTTTTTCCAAAGCATTCGTATTCAGGAGAAAAGCAGCAAAGAAGCCGAGACAGCAGAGCAATCGACACAACTCGAACAGGATAACTTGAGCTTGAACAACTCAATGGAAATTGTATCGGGAAAATGCGTGGACGCGTGGGAGGAAGATGTGACAATTGAACTTCCAAACAAATACGCGTCGCTTGGCTGCACTATCGACAAACATCTGAACGTGGTCCAGGTAACAGCGTGACATTGTTTTCTGCAGCATTCAAATGTCTTATGTCTAGGCGATGTTTTTGGAACATTGAATCAAAAAATTAACAAAATAACAGATTATTTCGCGTTCACTGTCTCATCACAAACTGAAGTTCGGTGATAAAATCTTGTCAGTCAACAACACACCGGTATCTACCATGGAGCAAATTGGCAAGTTGATGAGCGAAGCAGTTGACGGAAAAGTGAAATTTCGAATTCGTCGCTCAAGCACACCAGGTGTGATGGACGTTGAAATACAGCCACCAGCACCGGGACAACCTTGGGGCTTCTTGTAAGCTAGGTTTAGCAAAATAACAAATTTGTGTTTTGTTGGAAAATGAAATCAAACTGAGCAAAAAATGCATTATTGGCAGCATCGATCGTTTTATGACAGTGGGTCGCGTTGATAAAGGAACTCCAGCGGATCACAACTTGAAAATTGGCGACTTGATTATGCAGATCAACGGCCAGACGTTCGGCGGTGCGAACGAAGCTATGGTTCTTTTGGAACACGTCTGTTGCAGATTTCTTTTGTACATACAGAAAAAATTGAAAATGAAACTTTGCGTAATTTTTTATTAACACAGGCCGACGCGGAGCAACCGTTGAAACTTCGTATTCGTCGATCCCCAGGCGTTGTTGGACCAGAGCCAGTGATCATTGAGATTGACAGACGCGCTGATCCAAACGCTTCGTTGGGCGCGCACGTCAACGAGCATTTGATGGTGGTCAAAGTTGACTACGGTACATAATTATGTGAAAACAATTAGTCACTGACAGATAGATACATAATGTTCTTCCAACCAGTACTTTTAATTCGTTAAATAAGTTAAACAGGCAGCCCTGCGGATGGAAAATTACAAGTGTACGATCAAATTTTGGAGATCAACGACAAAGTACTGAAAGACACAAAAGAAGCAAGCGCCGCCATTGCCGCAGCCGGTCTTCAGTTTCGTTTGACGGTATCAAAATGAATTCGTCCGGTCCAGCCCATCATCATTCTTGTTTCGAGTCTACACAGTCAGCTACAGTTTACAGAAGTTTTGAAAAGTCTGGAACTTCCTTGCCACGAAATGCTATATTTATTAACAAACGGCCAGCACGATTCATTTGAACCAGGTTCGCCCGCACCTCGCATCGGCGCTTGATCTGTTGACGGCGACGCCGGTGGCGCACAAGCCTGGCTCAACCTCCATTGACACAGTGATTCCAGCCACTCGAGAGAAAAACAACGTGCGCCGTCTCCCTGGATATGACTACTTCTTAGCAACATTCATTTTCCAACCAGGACAAAGAATCGGCCTGACACTGACGACGGATAAGCACAAACGGGTGTTGGTGGTTGACATTGAAGAAGACTCGCTTGTTGAACCGGTGTTAAGAAAAGGTAACATTATATAAGCTTGCAATTAGTGTCTCCCTTCACACTAAAAATTAAACCGTTTGGATCTTTTGTAGATCATATTGTTATTTTATTTGGAGGTGATCGCGTTTTGGATGTTGATGGTGTGCGCGTCTCTGACAAGGATGAGGCGTGCAAACGGATCAGACAAAGTTGCAAGAAGAACAAACGATTCACAATGGTCATTGAGCGTCCAGTGACGGAGGAAGCAGAGAGAAACATCAAGACACAACTGTCACTGATTGGTGCAGTTCCATCATCAGTCGTAATGCCGCCAGATCTTGTCAACATCAAAGATGTGGTATTTTGTTGGAAATCTGGAAATTCTGAATCAAACAATATTTTCAAAACAATGCAAAGTATTCAGGCGGCCGCAGCAGCTGCACAGGCGGGCCCTGTTAAAGGAATCATTCGTGACAAACCAGGCCCCGACGACAAGCAACAAAGGAAACCAAAACTCAAATCACAACACGAAACAGTAGCCATTCCACGCGACACACCTGAAAACAAACAACTTCGCTCGGTGCCAAAAGCTGACCAACCTCCACCATCAAAATTTTAACCAACTCATACGGTACTTCTCTCACATCCCGTAAAAATTTACTGTGCTATAAATGCCGTACTGGTTACAAAGTGTGCTTCATTATCATCTTATCTCTCAAAATATAATGCATAATCAGAGTGAGTGAATACTGTGATCTACATGTATTTTTTGTTCATGCAGTGTCCGTTTTAAACAAAAGGTTTATGACTGTACGAAACTATCTAACTCCTAACTCTCTTTGGGCAATACAAAAGCACGGTTATATATCACAGATCACATGAATAATCGCCTATTATCTACTTCTCCCTCCTCAACGAACAAAGAAGGAAAAGCAGTTGACATTGAAGAAGTAGAAATATGATCACGGAGGTAAATTGTCGTTTTTGGTTACTTTTTTGTGCACGGAACGTTGATCAACATCGTTGGCGAACGGAACCCTGAACTGCGCTCATGTACACCAAGCCAACGCCTTGAACTGCACCCACTGATCATTGTTGGCGACCGAATGCCTGAACCGCGAACGTGACGCCCGAATTGACACTGCCTTTGAACACATCGCGCCACGCCACATCGCCACGCTGGACCACATCACTTGAACGAACGTCATGACAGCGCTGCCCAATCGACCGACAACACGGTTGCTGCTCACGCTGCCACACTTGCCATTGCACATCAACAAAGCCGATTTGACGGAAAAGAATTCGTGGGGATAGGAGTTCACAGGGAGGGGGTAGACTGATCTCAACCGTTTCACACTTCTGAACTCGAGCAGGAGCCACCTTTTCTAATTTTGCTGTTTCAATTTTCACCGTGCTCTGAACTTCTACCGCCGCTACTTCAATCCTCTTCACTGACTTCTCTTCCCGCACAACTGACATTTCCTTGGCTTCCATTGGTTCAACCTTCTTTTTCTTCACGACCTTCTTCACTTTCCTTTCTCTAATCTTCACTGCTACAATCTTCTTTGGCAACTGTTCCTTCATTATAATTCGCTGAACTTTTTTCTTTTTCACTTTCAAGGCTACTTCTGTTGCTCGGTGTTTCTTTTTTTCTTTTTCTACTTCCATCATTCTCGGCATGTTCCACGCCACAAAATCAAAGAACGGGACGAACCACCGTAATCCTGCTTCCACTTCGCGCATGTAGTTGTTGGCGTAGCAGTCGATCACCCTTTTCTCTTCTTTTGAACAACAATTGTATCGGATCAACGCCATATCCTCACCGTAACCATATTCAGACCAGTATTCATCTTTGCACCAAATAACTCTGCCATCTTTGCCGAAACCTCACGGTTCATCAGCCATCATATCGGGTCTTCACTTTTTAAGTCGCACCTCTTTGGGCATAAAGCGACAACAAAACTATCACCACACACAACAGCAGCAACCTGACTCCTCAGAAGCCGAATCACGATGACCGCCTTGGCGCGTGTTCTTCAGTCGGCTCACCAGAAAAGGTTTATGACTGTACGAAACTATCTAACTCCTAACTCTCTTTGGACAATACAAAAGCACGGTTATATATCACAGATCACATGAATAATCGCCTATTATCTATTACTACTAAATTTACAATTTGTCTGTCCGTCACACTTTTGAATTGGCGCCCATTTTTGCTATTTAAGAAAGCTTCATCTCAATCTCAATCTCAATCTTTATCTATTTTTAATATCACTTCAAATTGTTTAATCAAAACGCCGCTCTTCATAGCTGAAAGTCATCATGATACTCTTTTCAAGTTGATACTCTACGGTTATGGCTACAGTTGGCAAATAGCAATTGTTGCTGCTCAAAACTTGACGAGCGACTGCGAAAGATGTGACAAAACCGTCTTTGAAAAAAGTAAGATATCTTCAATTGGGTCGCAATGGTATTTACCATTCATTTTCACTTTGCAAAAGGCTTGGGTTATGTTAGGGTAAACGGGTAAAAAGAAGCAATGACTGCAAAACGAAACTTAAAAACGTCACTTTTTTGTTTCTTCTATTCATTTTCACTTTACAAAAAAAGGCTTGGCTTAGGTAAACGGGTAAAAAAGCATTAGCTTTTTAAAACGGGTAATTAAAAAAACCGTTAATTTTTATATTTTTATTCAATTTTACTTCACTTACAAAAAGGCTTGGCTTACGTTAGGGTAAACGGGTTAAAGAAGCATTAGCTTTTAAAACGGGTAATTGAAAAAAACCGTTAATTTTTATATTTTTTATTCAATTTTACTTCATTTGCAAAAAGGCTTGACTTAGGTTAGGGTGAACGGGTAAAAGAAGCATTATCTTATTAAAACGGGTAATTGAAAAAAACGTTAATTTTTATATTTTTTATTCAATTTTACTTCATTTACAAAAAGGCTTGACTTAGGTTACGGTGAACGGGTAAAAATTGCAAAATCATAAACTGCGCATTTTCACATTACAAAAGATGCTTGGCTTATGTTAGGGGTAAACGGGCAAAAAGAAGCATA